>BOSO01033653.1:0-13124 GCA_018403395.1 Gorsachius goisagi
GAGGCTGGTCAGCAGCTCCTCCTGAGAACTGCAGATGCTCAATAAACTTTGAGAAACAGCCAGCCCTGGGATGGGGAACAGCACTGAGGAAATCATCTTGACACAGAACGCAGAAACCCTTCAACCTCATAAGGAAGGAGTGGCAACCAGTGGGAACAAGAAGCTCTCTCTCCTGCGTGTCACATTTTGTTAAAGAAAATGCTTTGTATTCATTCTGTGATATTCACCTCACCTGACTTCCAACCCCCACGTCAGGTTATTCACCCTAATCTCACAGCTTGGGCTCCCTGTCAGGACAGTGGGAGTAATGTATCCCAAAGGTTGTCCATCCCATCCAGAGTTGGATGCCCAAGTTGTTTGAGAAAGATGTGTCTCAGAAGTATGGCTCGCTCTCCAGTGACGAGGGCAACCCATGCAACTGATTTATCCCAATACACCTAACAAATATTACTACCTCTCCCCCCCGGCAAGCCTTGTCTACCTATATCCTTCAGATCACCATAGAAACCCCAGAATATTGCTTGTTTAGCCTAGACAACTCACAAATATTTCACTTAGGTCAACTAGGAAAGATGAAACCCATCAGCAAGACCAAATTTCATCACTGCGTGAATAACAATACCTTTTAAAGATAACAAGGTATTCTGGGAAAAAGAAAGGAAACGTTAGGTCGGAGAGGCTTCTCCACAGTATCTGTAGGACACCGAAAAAAGGCAGTTAATTGCTATTCATTTGACATAATATTTAACAAGTCATAAGTATATAAGAAAAGACAACACTTCACTGAAAAAGTTGATTCCCACTTTTCTGATATCAGAACTTGGAGAAAGCGGTTTTGTGCACTATTTAAGACAGAAGTGCATCTTCTGAGAAGAGTCTCTATTACAGCATTTCTGAGTAACTCCAGTAGGTATAAATCCAGCGAAGCCATCAGCCCCAGCAACACTTCCCTGGAAAACGGGCTCCTTGGTTACTTCTACCTGTCAAACCCTTCTCATCAGCATTCTCACCACTTCAGCTGAAGCAGGATCACATCTGCAACACAAAGCTCAAAGGCCAAAGGGAAGTTGAAACATTAATTTTCTTTGCCATTGCCCAGAACAACATCATCTTCCAGGTTGCCTTTGCAGTGACGGTCTTCCAATTGCATGTTGAGAGCAACATGAATTTTGCCATTAACGGCGTCTGCATCACATCCCTGCTTGAGAAATCTTCACTGTCTTCCTTCGAGATTAAGCATTTAAAATAGGTCAGGAGCCCACAGATCTCTCAATACCTCTAGAACTAAGAGCGCTGAATCCTATCCTGCGCGTAAGTTATTTAAGTTAGTCTGGAACAGATTAAGACAACCTTCCCCCATTTAGTACAAGTTCATCAGTGAGCAATATGGCTTTGTTGCATTTCTGGACCTTCCCCAAACAACGGTTCAGTATAAAGATCACTTGCTCCAAAACATCCCTGGTTTTGATTTTGTGGGGGAAAGGATTGACTGATATTTACAAAACCAGACCAAGCCCATTTTTCCCATTCTGCTTTCCGCAGGCCCAGTAGTTCTGCTAAAATAGCCATCCTTACAATACCCCGCTCTTCTGCTTTTGATCTCAGCTGGAGCCAGGAAACACCAAAGAAGCCACAAAACAGGATGGAGGAGGGAGGAAGGGGGGAGACTGAGCAAGGAAAGTTAATTGAACTTTTCTGAACCACAGAAAATGTTCTTGGGATGATCTCATTTTATGGGGCTATAATCTATGTGCCAGTCCCTCAATCATCTTTAAGGGCTGAAAGACATCAACAATTTTGCTTGGAATTTGGCAAAGAAGGGAAGAGAACATGAAGTAGGGGGAGAAAGATACCTTTCATGCATTCTGGGTTGTAGAAACTTCAAAGATCAAAGCACCATCCAAGAGTCGCTCCATCAGTGGTCTACTGAGCTACTTCTGACATTGCCAGCGGTCTCCAAGAAGAGATGCTTCCTTCTTACTAAAACAACCCAGGATTTTTTTTAAACACATTTTTTCTATGGACAAGGTGGGTTTAAATATTTTCCAGCTCCTCCCTCCATTAGCTGCTTGCAAGGTGACCTGTGTTCACTGTGGTTTTTTAAGTCTGGATCTACCACCCTACCAGGGCTTATCCAGTGTTGAGTGTTTCAGAGCAAAGGTTTCAGCTCACACTCATTTTCAGCAACTGCAGAGGATGCAGCTCAGAAGTCAGTGAAGCAGGACAGACTTTCAGGGTTGTAGGATCACTGCCCGTTGCTGATGCCAGCTGCCACGGCAAACAGGATTTTTATTAACGTTGGAGCTTCAAAAGGTGGTACAGGGGCAGGTACCTCATCTGGAAGGAAGAGACGAAAGAGCCAGGGGACCCACCCGAAGCTCTGCAGGGGAGCGTAGGGAGAGCCAGAGGAGGCATCCTAAAGAAGCCAGTCCTGGAATTGCATGGTAGAGTGATGCATCAAGAGCTGACCCAGGCAAAAATTCAACTAACCAGCCCAAATTCTGCTCACCCTTCAGTAGCCATAAATCCAGACCAATTTCATCAACTTCCCATCTAGATCACACCAGAATATTCCCAATTTGGTCTTGCAAACAGCCACTGGGTTCTGAACGACCTCGCCCTGTACATCATCCAGCAGTATTTGCTTGGAGAGTCTTCTTCATCTTCACGTGATGTAAAACAAGCCTCCTAAGGGGAACCCCAGCTGTGCATCTTTTCGGTGACTGCTTACTGCCCAGTTCCTGAGCCTCGTTTCTCCCCTTGCCACTGAGAAAAGAAAAAGAGAAAAAGGGAAGAGAAAAATGGGTCTTACAAGCCAGCAGCGGCGGCAAGAAAAATGGAAGTGATCGTCATTGATTTTTCACAGTTGTTACTCAAAGGCCAGGATTACAAGTTCACGGGGAGGCCACTGGCAGTAACCCCAGTCTGCAGCTAATGCGTTCCATCCAGAAACTCCCTTGCAAAAGCCATCCAGTTCCTATGAATCTCAGTGATAAGTTGAAGTTACCCCAGCAGATAATGGAAAAAATATGTTGGGAATACGATGCACCTGTCCGATTCCACAAAGGCATTACCAACAGAAAAGGGATGCAAAATGTATGGCTGCATAACCACTTACTGCATCAAATCCTCCTACCCCATGAAGCTATCTCTCTGACCTTGGCATCACTGGCCTTTCAGGAAAGAATTAGGGTCATTTCTGTTGTGATTACTTCCCCACCAACAGTAGAGATGCTTTCATCTGGAATGCAGGAGGAGGGGAGAGGACAGCTGTTGTGGCTTCCCCCCCCCCTCCAGTGGATGGTGCTGAAATCAAAGTTTAGTTTTTCGATTGCACTCATCACCCAAAAATGTGCATGCTTTGTGTTAGAATTATCTCAAACATTTCCACCTGGGAAAGGAAAAAAAACACCCAAAATAAAAAGAATTTCCTGTGGCCTTGTTCAGAAAGCTGCAGAATAAGATTTCCACCAATTGTCTGAAGTAACTCCCTAGTTTTTTTAAAAAAAAATAAATATCAGACATCAAACACACCTATTGGATTGCCCCTTCCACCTCTCAGCTAACATGGATTCCTGCCCCTAGTTATACCGTCCATTTTAGTATTAAAATCTGCAGCCAGTGTGGCTTACGTACACATACCACCCCCCGCACCCCCAAGGACAATTCCAAGCCAAATAGATTTCACTGATGGCCTAAATGATCATCTTCATCTCATCCTATTACCTCATCATTACAACCTCATTAGACCATGCTAAGCAATACATTACCCTCCACAGTGTTGACATCTTCACTATTGTTAAACTATTATCATGTCCCAGCTTTAGCTGGGACCTCCTTTCCAGCTGACATCAATCACAGGCCCCAGAGCAGATGATCCAGTGCAGAATGTTGTACTTTAAATCCTTCTTCTAAAAGAGTCTCACCAGGGCAAGTCACATTTACTGAAGTATGGACACTGGTTTAGGCCAAGGCAACTTCAAGGTGCCAAACCTTTCCTGAAGGTGCCAAACCCTCCCCCAGGAGACCAAGGACCTGATTTCTCCAAACGAGAACCCAGCTCCCTTCACCTCGCTTGGCTGGACCAAAGTAAGGAGGTAAGGCACGTGCCCCAAGGTCATTCAACAAGCCAGCAGTCAGAGTGGCTGATGGGCCACAGCAAGTCCCAAAGCAGGACCCGTCTGCTCAACTTCCCACTGCCTCCTGGACTTAGTCGCAGTTTTCATGGCTTTCCAGCAAGACCCCATCCACACGGGGCAGCAGGCTGAAGGGATGGGGTCTGGGGGAGACCAATGCAATATGTAGATAGTCCTAAGAAAGCAAAGGAGGTCATACCGTTCCCATCCCACAGTGAGATTTGGGCCGGCTGATGGGAACACGTGTATACTCATAGGTACATGCGGGTGTATCGTGGGTACACAGCCAGCAGAGGGGAAAAAGCCTGCGAGTATCAGCTACAGCCTCAGAAGATTTCTGTAGAAACCAGCCAGAAACGCACGTTCACTTTGCTCTGCCAGACACCGCAGACAACACAATTTCGCTTTGCTGTCTAGAGGTACAAGAGTCTCAGGCTGGCCCAAAATACTGTGGTCTTCCCAGGTTATTTTACTTTTTTTTTTTTAAAACCTTAAAAAGCCCATGGGAAAGGTAAAGGTCTTTAACTTCTTTCTTTTTTTTTTCTTTGATTTTTTTTTTAATTCTCTTTTTTTTCCCCCCTTATCTCTCATTTCCACCTGAAATAATTCTACTGAGTTCCAAAACGGTATTTTTCCGGATGGATTTAACTCTCGCCAGAATTATTACCCAGCTCTATTCTTCTGAAGCTGTGGTTTGAGGCAACCTTGAAAACACTTAAATATGTAATTATAATAATTTACAATTCCCTCAACTACCCCCTCGACAGCAATTGCTAGACAATAGCCTTTTCCCTTTTCCTACTATTCCCTAGCCCCTCTGTAAGAGCAGGGGAGAACAGCACACAGCAGAGCATAAATCATAATATTTAACAGATTTCTGGACCACAAGTCTTGTCAAGCCTGCAGAAATATATCATATTAATTACCTATAATATCAACTATTCCCTATTAGATAACATTTTATGTGTATACACACTATTTTTTATAGAACCACAAAGACGACTGAAAGCCAACAGCACTAATGTTCAACTTTTGCCGGAAGAGCCCTGTTGCATGCATGTCGTCCTGATTGAAAACAAAAAACACCACCAGTTAAGTGATCTCTCCCCCACCACAACTGCAATCGGGAAGCGATTATGCCGTACGCACATGCTCCTGCTGTGATCCCAAAAGGGAATCTGCTCTTGATCTAACACTACTCAACATTTTTATCACTGGTGTGAAAGAAAATAGGAAATAATTGCTACAAAAGAATGTCTACTGCCACTCAATACCCAGCATCCGTGGCTAAGGCTGCAGGTCCCACTCCCTTCTCACCAGCAGTTCTGTTGGGTCCATGCTATTTTGAGTCACCCTTTCACACAGCCAACAAACAAGGGAGTCGACGAGATTAATACTAATTGGGCTTGAAGGCACCACAAGAGGTTCGTGGCTGCCCCAAATGGGAAACACGCACGCCCAACCCATGTGAATACCTCCGTGTTCAGACCCCAGAGGGCTCGTCTGGGCTTTCTCCAGGAGCCTCTGGCAGGCAGGGAGCTGAACCTGGGTCACATCAGGCCCTAATTTTCTGCCCCAACCATGGGCTGGCTTTCTCCTCTTACAGGGCTGCAATTCCAGGAACAAGGAAAGTAGGTCACAGTCAGCAACGACATTCCCAGAGCGTCTGAAATCCCAAGACACGCTTGAGGTCACAGATGGTGAGATGGGACCCAAAGTCAGCCCTTGGGTAGATACACAAGCGATAAGGAAGCTGGCATGTCCTTTACGTATGGTATTCACGAGACCCGACCAGAGAGACCGTCACGTTCTGGTGTCCACATTTCAGAAAGGACATCAGGGGGGAAGGTAAAAAAAAAAAAAGGAAAATTGGAAATGGTTCAGGAAAGAGCCGTAAGTACAGTTTGAGGTCTGGGAAACCTGCCATAAGTATCTCGAGCTAATAGCTTATCCAGGAGAAGGTTAAGAGGTGACTTGATCACAGCCCACAAGTACCTGCATAGGGAAGAGATTTTTGATAGCAGACAGCTCTTTAATCAGCCAGCTGATGACTACATAATGAAATCCAAGAGTCAGAAGCCAAAAGGAGGCAAACACAGGCCTGAAATAAAATGGAAGTTTTCTGACAATGTGGGGAAATAACTACTGAAACAGCCTACCTCAAGACACCCTGGGCTCTTTGCTGCTTGGAGCTCTAAATCAAACCAGTTATCTTTCAAAACTCTGGGTGGGATTCACATCACCCTTTTTTCTCCCTGCAACGAGTAAGGAGGGGTCCAGGTATTTGGCTTAATCACCACCACAGAGGGGAAACTCCAGAGGAAAGTTTGTCCCCTGTTTTTTTTTTTTTTTTTTCCCTTTTTATTTAAAGAGGTGTCTATCAGTGTTTTCCCCTCCTACAAGTTGCACCAGTGCAGGGAGATGTCAACAGGTCTTTCCACCTTTCAGGAGGCAACGGTCAGGTCATGGCCTACACATGATTTCCTCCTGCTGCTCCTCCTCCAGGTCTCCAGACTGCTCATCTGTCGGCCCTATCTCAAATGTGAAGGCCTTAACCCATCTGGCTCATGGACCAACGGCGTGTTCACATTGCTCCGTTACTTGGGCTGGAGGCTACAGCTCCACTAAGCTTCCGGACTGTCGCTATGCCTGAGTGAAGACAACCTAGAAGAGCTAAAGAACAAGAATGGACCATTCCCCAGCCCTCCTGATACGTAAGTACGTACAGGAGCACATCTTCCCTGCTCCAGCGCAAAAGCAACCTGAAAAACCTAAATCACTGCTGCTGGTTCTGGGAATTTCTGCATGGTTTGCAGTCCAAACTACGTTTACAGGAAAACTCAAACAACGGTAGCATCCAGCTCCTCGAGGACTTGCGAGCGCACTCCAAGAAGGCGTCAGGGAAAGGCAGGAGTCTCAGTAGTTCGGATCGCTTCCAAGCGAGGGCTGAAGCTTGGATACTATCAGCAGCTTAATGACCAGCATAAGCATCCCTTGGGTCAAACTGATATTCATCCACCGTAGCTGACAGCTCCGCACAGTGGCTGGAGGATTCATTCTTTTAATTAGTGTTGGAGAGACAAAGACGACAGCACCGGGGGCTGTAACAGCAGGCAAATGAACGCTTGGGAGCGTTCGTAAATGGTATCGAGAGAACAAAACGCTGCCCTTTACCACCATGCTTCTGGCTTGGCAAATTCATCCAGAGCAGGACACTCTCCACAGGCAGTTTAGTTTGCCTGAGCCGAGGGTTGTTACGAACCAAAATGCAGAGAGAGACTATAAACTTGACTCCCTTTCATCTCCCTCACCCCAAATAAATCTTGGCCATTTATGTTTAGTAGCCAGTGAGCTATTAGGAGACGGTAGACTTTCCAGGGCATGTTTCTGAAATGCAACAGCAGACAGAGCAATTGTTGCTTGGGGACTCCTCAGAGTTTTTACAGTTTCCATAGAAAACCCAGGCTGTGAGGGTTTGTGGACTTTTTTAAAAAAAAAAGTTTTCCTTTTAGCTGATTTCCAGTTTGGTGTCTGTTCAGACCTGCCTTCAACATCTCTCCTTCCTTCTTTTTACTGTGCAGTAATTTTAAGACAACCAAAGCTCCCTGCTTGCTCAAATCTACCTCATTCTCTGAAGTTACATCTGCACCGCTTGATCTGGCAACAATTCACAGCTCCAGAGCAGGCACGTGTGTGCTGGACTCGTCTCAGCTCCCTGGCAGGGCAGGACCTGAGCACTCACACCTCTCCCCGCTTGGTTATTTACACCCCAGCATTTGTGGGGACAACGAGGGATAGGAGGGAGCTACTGCATCCCACAGCCACCTCTGGCCGGGGTGGCTGGAAGTTTACTGCAGCACAAACCCATCATGTACTTTCCATGGAGGCTTGGAGAAGCACCAGGGGGTGGAAGAGAACTGAGGCACCACGCAAGGTTAAAGCAGCCCATCTAAGCAACAGCTCCCATTGACTTCAGGAGAGCAAACCAGACTGGTTTGGAGGCCCAGAGGTGCTTGATGAAGCAATAGTCTTACACACCAACCTGCAAGATGGCCAAATGACTCAGTTCCTGGTGATTTCCCATGGCTACATCCATCAGAAACAGAACCCAATTTTCCTGCTGCATGCTCCTCCTGTAAAGCTGAAGAGGTGCGATTAAACCATTCCTCAAACGTGCAAAACCCAAACACTCCTGGGCTGTGGAAATTTTTGAATTTGACTCCAAGGGGCTGGACCCCAATCCAGCTACAACATGAATAATCTACCAAAGACCTCATGTTTGGAGCTCCCCTCTCAGGGCAAAGCCCAGCTCAAGGCAGTGACTCAACTGACCTTTTCGGGTGCTGGATCGGACCCTGTCTTCTGTCATGCAAGAATTGCTGTCTCACTGCAGAGCGGTAGGTGCCAACACCAGCCAAGAACAGCCTTCACTTTTGTCATGATCCTGCTGGCGCTGAGCAGAGCCAGCCGGTGCTGTTATTTTCTGCAGATCTCTGATTTCCCAGTTCGCAGGCAGATGTGAGACACTGGAAAAGAGATTTGCTTCAGGTCAGACCAAAACAGAAATATTTAAAAATTCTCAGCAAGCCGAAGAGCCATAAAAGTGTCACGATAGGGTTGAACGCAGCCCATCACCAGACTCAAAATGAAATATCTTGTTTCCTCCTTGAGCTTATTAAAAGCTTTTATTAAAAATAAAAATGAATATAAATTTTGAAAGAGAACTTTACTCCAAATCCAAAGTTGAAACTTTTTGGTTAAAAAGACTAAAATGAGACATTTAAATTTCCCCCCCCACCACTGTTATTTAAAGGGTTGGGTGCTTCCATCAGAACAATTTGTCCAAAATCAACACGAATTCCAGAAATGCCTCCTTTGAACCCACTGTGCATTTTTTCAGTGAAAAACGAAGTTGTGGCTGAGAAGACCTGCTCGGGTCCAGCTGGGAGGCAGCTCATGATGGGGTTTCTCGGTTTCTGCCACAGGCGTGACAGCAGAAGGTGCCACACAAGCCCGCCCTAACCCCTGCCAAGCAGGCAGCCAAAATGAACCTGTCAGCAAGCGAAGGCCTGAGCTTACACATCACTTGGCTGTCTAAAGCAAACCTGGGATTGTCCTCACGAGTCCTTTTGCAAGCCAGGCTGTGGGTGCCATAACCTCCACCCTAGGAAAAGGGACCCGTGAGCATCTGGGGCTGCTACCACCTCTGGCAGGCACAGCTTAGGTGTGGGAGCAAACACAGTTGCATGTCCTAACCGATCTGAGGGTCACCATAACACCCATGCCATTATCTCCAATTGAACTGACCCATCCTGCCATACCTAAAGGCAACAAGCACAAAGCCAGCTCCATCCTATTCATTTATATATTTCACATGCAACCCCGTTGAACGGCAGAGCTTTCAACATGAAAGCCAGGGAGTGGCCCACACATCTGGATATCCAGGGGCTGGAGGTAAAGGTGGGAACTCTGGAGCCTTTCTCCAGCAGGACCTGACCACGGTTGTCTCAGGTGCTGGCTGAAAGTTCTCAAGCACCCCAGGGGTATCAGTTATTCCACTACGTTCAGGTATTGGCCTGCCAACGTGATTCCCCATGAAGCAGAGGAACCCTTTCTATTCTAAATTTGAGCAAAGCTAGGATCTTCACAAAAGCAAAAGACAATGGAGTTTGTTTAAAACAGCTTAACACTTTCTGACAAGGGCAAAACAAATCTTCAGGGGGAAAAAAAAATAATCTCAAGTGCCTACCACATTAGACACAGGTTGCAGCCCAGATGTGCAAGTTTCTTACACCTTAATTAGCCAAAAAGATTAGAATTTTTGCAGAAAGTGAAAAATAAAACAAAAAGTACCACTCTTTATGAAAATGCATGGAAGGAAAAGGGAAATATCTCCCACAGGTGGAGTAAAGCATCACTGGAAATTTAGTTCCAACCGTCACTTCATGAGTTTGGTGTCTTATACAGCCACTTCCAGTGGGACACAGTGCTTAGGACCAAGAGACATGCTGGCACCTGAACAAGCTCCTGTTCTCACCTCCTTACTGCTCTGCCCCAGACGGGGGCACCCAGTGGTTAGCCTAACCTGGAAGGAGAAAGGAAGAAGCCCCAAGCTCCAGTCAAGGACTGACAAAGTCAGAAACAGAAGGTTTGGACGTATGAGTCCCAGAAGAGGACAGCAGGCAGAGGTTGTGCAGGGATGAGGGCACAAAGCAGAAGCAAATCAGTCTGCCCATTCCCAGCAAGGCTTCTGCAGACCTTTGCTAGCCATCCACCTCCCAGTTGCAAAGCTGAGCTCAGCACAGGATCTGCTCTCTGAGATCCCAGGACCCAAAAGCAATCTCCCGAGTAACAACTCACCCATACCTTGGCCATCAGTTGGTCCCACCCAGGCAAGGTACCATCTTGCTGCCATCAGCAGTGACCCCAGGGTGGTGCACACAGGACCTGATCGTAAGGCAAGAGGGGACATACTGCATTAGGCCACCACCGGTCCATCTAGACAAGTACCTGCTTCCAACAGGGTCCATAAGAAGACACCCAGAGAAGAGCAAGAGCAGGGCAAACAGGTATGATAGCTCCCTTGAGCATTCAGACCCTTTTCAACTCAGGAGCTTTCCTAAGACTATAAAGGACTACTAGGGAGATGAGCCACACCAGATATCCCTTCCAGGTACCTGTGTATTCTCCTCATTTGGACCCACAAGGAAGCATCAAACCCCCAACCTTCAATGCACTGGGAGCGACAGGAACCTCTCATACCCCTGCTCAAAGGACAGGGGTGGTGTCCCTAAGCAGAGCGTGCAGCAAAGCTGTGGCACGCAGTTGCCTTAATACGATTATCCCCCGACATGCCACACAACCCTCAGCCCCATCTCAGCAGAGGAGCGACGCTGCACCAGGAGCACGCAGCCCAGCCGCCCCTGCCACGGAGGGAAAAACCTCAGCTAGACTCGGCTCCAGCCGCACTGATTTTCCTGAAGCCGTGTCATTGCCTTGGCACAGGGAACAAGGAAAATTTTCTCAATCCTTCCCAAAAACACCTGGGAGCAAAACACAGTTAATGGGACTTGTGCTCCGAAGTCAGATAGGGACATTTTAACATCTCTCCGCCTGCCTAGGGGACAGACTAATTCTCTCTTACAAAGCCAAGCCTGGAGCAAGACGCTAAATCTAAGAAACACTCTGGGTTTTTGCTTTAAGCAAATCCTTTGCAGCAGGATATTGTGAAATCCAGACAGGGGCCGCTGTTAAAATGAAATGCCACAAGCACAAAGGACAGTGCTTACAGCAGAAGGCCCGAGCGACTCCGTGCGTCCTCGTACACTATCTAGACACACACATTTTATAATTTTTAAACTGCTCTGATTCTCTGCCAGCTGCTGTAAATTTCACCTGGAGAAGGGGATCAAGTCCAGGCCTCATTAGGTTTTTATATTCTTTCTGATGGCTTTTGCAGGCCTCCAAGCCTGTCTCCGAGGGACCCCAGGGTTCAAAGATCAAATAAATTGTCTGGCAGATTTATCAGGTCTCATGGTAGGTAGCCATGTAGTAAACTTCCTTTGCTTTTCTCCCCCTCCCCCTCAATTCAACAGCAGGAAAAAAAACCAACTGAAAAGCAGACGGTATCGTGTCGCCTACTTTGTCACCCCTCTGGTCTGAGGGTGCCGAGGGTCTGATGCCTTCTGTGCAGCCTTCGCTGGAAGAGAGCGGTAGCGGCACAGGAGGAGGGCAGGCAACAGAGTCAAACAAGCCAGAAATAAAGCTGTTAGACTGAACATCAGGGGAAAAAAAAAAAAATTAAAATAATTAAAAAGAAAAAAAAAAGCATTTACAAAACTACCACGTTGCCTTTCACGGAGCTTTCCTCTAGCGTATGCACCCTGGAGTATTTCTGCCGAGGCTGTTGCAAGCAAGGTGCGAATCAGCCCTGCCAGATGCCTGCAGGCAGCTCGGATCCCAGCAAATCATTAGCTCAGAGAACAGCTTTTACCCTTGTTGCACGGCTTCCAGTCCCGTGCTGGCGTGCAGCTGGCCGGGAGGAGCACAGGCAACACATCCCCATGCCTGCCTCCGAAAAACCATGTACACACAGGGCTTGGGCTTTCCCCCCAAACCATCCCTCCCTGCTGCACTCCTGGAGCTAAAGCAGAGGAGCGAGAATTTTTCTTTGTTCCCAGTTCTCAGCGATTAACTGCGATCAAGAACAGACAAAAGCTCTCTTGGGTTCTCTTTGAAGAAATTTCAAGTTACGTACCCTGAAATGTAAACCTGCAGCGCAGTCACTGCCATTCCGGAGGGGAGCTATGGCCTCCTTGTTAGGAGGAGCAAGCCTGAGTGGGAAGGTCAACCCAAGAATCCAGGACGACGCAGGGCCCACAGCGTTCCCAGGCAGCATTTATAAGAGCAAATGAGGAAAACCATAGAGGTTTGAGGAGCAGCAGCAGGGATTTGGGCTGCAATGGGCTGAGGATATGGGAGAGGCAAGGCTTGTAGGAGGCAGTCGTAACTGATGAAACCAGAGAAGATAGCTGGAACAACAAGAAAAGGGTTAAGGCTGAAAAGCGTAGGAGCCTGAAAGCTTACCTTCTTATTTTAGTTTCTTCTTTTTAATCTCTGGGTAACTGAGGTGGCCACACAGGAATGGGCAGGAGCAGCAGTGTTCAGATGCGATCAGCTATGTGAAAAGACAAAATGTTTTGGTCAGGAATGGAAACCCTTTCTCATGAGACTTTGAAGACAGCCAAGGCAAAAGAGACACAGCTCTGAAGGCTGACACTATGGAGAAAGAGCCTCCTAATGACAGCAATGCCACCTAGACTGCTTCTGCTAGGTCACCTCCAACAGATACTTGGCTATTTTGCCACTATAGAATAGAATCATGGAAGTGTTTGGGTTGGAAAATCCCTTGAAGCTCCCCCAGCCCAACCGTCCCCCTACCCCTGCCATCCCCCCCCCCCAAACCCTGGCCCTCAGCACCGCCCCTGC
>BOSO01033657.1:1106-21190 GCA_018403395.1 Gorsachius goisagi
GGGTTGGGCTGGGGGACCTCTGGGGGTCCCTTCCAACCCCAAACCTTCTATGATTCTGTGATTCTATGAAACTTCGAAAAGAACGCTTTTACCCACGTCCCATCAAGCTGGAATCGGCATCGTCGCTGTGGTGGTTGGACCTTGGCTGGACGCCGGGTGCCACCAAGCCGCTCTGTCACTCCCCTTCTTCAGCAGGACAGGCGGGGAGAGAGAATGAGAGGAAAAGGACAAAAACCAAAAAACTCGTGGGTCAAGGTAAAGGCAGTTTAATAAAGAAAAAAAGCAAAGGCCAAACCACCACAGTCGCACATCCAGCCTTGTGCTTTATGGTGCAGATAGAAATGTGCCCAGACCTCACCTTAAGTAAAACAAATGCTTTCCAGGACTTATTTACAGCGCTGAAGGATCAATACAGCCCTTGGAACTTCTCTTTTTATTGTTCTGTATAATTAACACATAGTGTCAGCGCTTCAGAAAGTAATAACCTAAGAACTGGCAGAAGAATGTAAACGTTTGATAAGAGTCTGTCAGGCACCAGCGATGCTTGACGCTCTTTCGCTTGCAGCCCTTCGTATCACCGCAGACGCAGGCGTCCGCAGCTGCACGCTCTTAATCCCCAGTAAGAAGTTGGGTTTGCAAGATGCTTTTCGCTGTCATTGATTTCAGCAGGTTTTGAGGGCGTTCAGCATCTGTTCAGGATGTTATTAGGGACCTGTGAACCGTAAGATGCTCTTCCCAGCGGGTGGATCGGCCGCTGAGGAGGTCTGTGCTGTTGGGGCTCAATTGCTGCTGGAACTCCCGCGGTCTGACCGGAGAAGTGTCGCGCCAAACGATTGCTGGAGGGCCGGGGATGCAGAATTTTAACAATTTTTTTTTCATCTTTGGCAATTCACACTATTGTTGCACTAAAAAATACCATGTAATGACTATGAGCTCCCGAGGAAAACAAAGCGTGCTTTTGAAAAAGCAGGCTGTAGCCAGCATGGGGGAAGACTTCTAAAGTATCCTGGTTTTTGGCTGATGCTGAAATGCAGGATAATAGAAGTCGCCTAGCTGGGCAGTGAGAAAGGCGGCCGCCCACCTCCCTGAGTAAATGGATTCTGAAATCGCTGCTCAGTGTTCCCGACTGAGGAGCTGTGTGCTTCTGGCTCGCAGCTGCTGACCTACGTTGCTGAAGCTTGCTGGGGACCCTAAATTAACGGATGCCTAACGTACGCCGTAGAGGTGGCACAGAAATACTTGGCTTGCCTAGAGTTGGCCCAGGTACCCCTGTGCCGTGAGGAGCTGCGCAGCTTGACGTGCTTGCTTCCGTAGCGTGTCAGCCCTGCGCGGTTTCTCTTGTGTGGTCACCGGTTATTTTGGACCGACGATGGGAGCTTAAAGATTAGTGAGCCTTTTATTTGGTTTTCGGTTACTGGCTGGTATCTGAAAAGCTGTTAGTATACAGTGTTCAAAGAAAGGCAGGAGCTTGCAATTTCCTGACTTCCTTTGATTCCAGGACCTGGAGCTTAAGGGAGAAAATGCCCAGCAGCGCAGTACTGCCGAGTGTGTTTATGTAGCTGTTGGGGGATTAGTGCCTATCTGGTGAAGAGGCCCCTCAGCCCGGTGCGAGGTTATCAATGTGCTCTTATCTTTCTTCCAGTTGTAAAAAGCAGGAATCAGCTGAGGGTCCCGGTACGATGGAGAGGTCAGGCAACTGCGGCCGCAGTGACAGAAAGCACAAAACCTCAAATTCAGCCGGAAGCGCGGTAAGTCTGCAGGGGGGTCGGGGTGGGTGTGACCTGCTGCCGTTGCCCGCTGTCGCTCCCTGATACGGCACGCCGCTTTACCTGCAGAGCAAAGCTGGTTAGGTACTAAAACGTGGCAGTCGCGGGGCTTGATCTCATCTTTTCGTGCATGCGTAACTGCTTTTATCTGGCTGGCTGCATTCGCCGAGCCTCTTGTTTTCGCAAGGGGCAAGGATTGCCTGCCTTGTTCTCTGCAGAACGCGGTGAGGCAGTGGCCCCCACAGTAAGGCCTGAGGCAGTGCAGAGGCAATAGAAGAACAAACAGTAGGGTGTTATAATTATTATTTGATGTTCTGGCTCCTGCTTCCTGGGTTTTATTCGGCAACCTCCTGACAGGCACTCCAGGAGGAAGGGAATGGAAACTGAGGTCCCAACCCGTCGGGGCAGGCCTGGGCTCCTCTCGGTGCCCCTTTGTAAGACCTTGGCTTTAACAAGAAGGGGGCAAAGCTCCTTGAGCATCCTCGGCTCTATCTGTGCAGGAGGCAAGAGATCCTGGTCACTGGGCTCCCTTGGGCAGGGGAAACGATTCAATGGGGACGTCCATCTCTTGGGCGAGAGTTGTGATCAGCAGCCGTTTGTGTAAAAGCCGATTGCCGCTATCTGCTCCGCTCTGCCGTGCTGGGAGGGATGTTATCCTTAGAACAGTGTGCCGGACCCGCACCTGGATAGAAAACCCATTGTGGAAAAAAAACCCCCAAAAAAATAAAACCAGCCCTCCTGCACTTATTTTATGTGTAGAATGGCTCTTTGCTGCTTTCACTGCTTCGGGAGATGAGATGTGTCTCCGAAGTAATGAAGACAAAGACTGGTGTGGGTAGTTCATCTGTCTTCCGTGGAAGCTGCTGCTTGGTTTGGCTGGAACGCGCATCTGGCGTTCAGCTGAGATGGTTTCTTAGGCTCTGTTTTATAACCTCCCGTACAGCCTTCAGCCGCGAGGGAGTTTTCTTAGTATATTTCCGGTTAAACTCTATTGCAGAGTGATTACTTTTTTAAAAAAAGTAAAGATCATGTAAATACTTGTTCTCTGGCTATTCATGCTTGTCACGAGCAGGATGAGCTTCTAAATAGGATGCTGCTTTTGCAAAAGACAAATGCAGAAGGATAAGCTGCTTGTTTTATAGTAGTAATAATAATAATAAAGCAGTAGGTCACTAGGATTTGAAATATCTCTTCCTTCCGTAGGAAACCTAAAACAGGAATCTTGATGTTAAACATGGGAGGTCCGGAGCGGCTGGATGATGTGCACGATTTCTTACTTCGCCTCTTCCTGGACAGAGATCTAATGACGCTTCCAGCTCAAAAGTGAGGAACACTGTGAACTCCTGTGTTACAGTCAGTGTTGGGTGGTGGTGTCTTAGCCGTAGGCTCAAACACTGAACTTCCGTGTATACCAGCATTTCTTAAGACTGTTCCATCTTGGGACCAGTCAGTGCAAGAAACGGTGTTATAATGCTCTGGAAATCGGCTTGCCAAAATCGTTGTCTTTTAATTGCAAGTTTTGGTTTCCTGTCACCTAGGAAGTTTGGGAAGGGTGATGGAATGTGACATTAAACAAGCCATGCAGTGCTGGTTTGCTGTAATTTGGGGAGATTGCCGTGAAAAACCCACTGCAGCAGGAAGATTTGGGGAAAGAGGTGGTGATTTGGGTTACGATACTAATATGCGTACCTTTTGAATGCTTTAGTAAATTAGCACCACTCATTGCCAAACGCCGCACACCGAAAATCCAGGAGCAGTACAGCAGGATTGGAGGTGGATCACCGATCAAGAAGTGGACGGCACTGCAGGGAGAAGGCATGGTGAAACTGCTGGACAGCATGTCTCCTCGCACCGGTACTTCTTTACTCTCGTGTGCTTGTTAAAAGTTTCTTTTGCTTCATGTGTTGAAAGTATACGCTTGTAAAGCAGCTTTTGTTTCTCCCATTTTTATCGTGAGCGTGAACAGTGTTCTCAGTCCTGCTAGGAAATCACGACAAAGATATTGCAGAAGTTCTCCCTTGTTAAAAACTAAGCATATGCAAAAGCATGGGGTTCCCACACATCCAAACGTATTCTTGCGCTGTGGTCACTTCTGTGGCTGCATTGGAGAATGGCGTTGATTTTGGAGGGTACTGTCGGTACTCATTCGACCTGCAGTAACACCGTGTAGCACCCACAACCGAACATTTACCCGTCTCTCAGGCTGGGTCTGGCATGTGCTGGGGTCCAGCCACCACCTCTGCCTGTGCCCGAGGTGAGCAGCTCAAAAGCAGCCCTCCCTTAGATGCCTTTGGCATGTTTCATCATGCGTACTTCAGGCATCGGGAAGTTGGGCGTCTGGCCTAAACTGGTGGCCTCTGCCCCCTCTTTCATCGTGAGAGAGTAGGGCTTGGAGAGAAAGTGATTCAGGTCGTCCTAAGGTCATGATCAAAGACGGGGGCATCACCCTCCAAAGGTACACTTACCTCTCTCCTCAGATTATGAGAAGAAATCTAGGTGACTATGATAGGCAAAGCGTCTTATTTTCAGATGGCTAAAGCTGGGTGATGGAAGTCTCCGTTGGTGTGTACGACTGCCAGGTGCCATACCTTGCCCTGTAAGCCCTGCTTAAGCTTGAAGAAGTCTACGCTGAAGACAAGTGGTTGAGCCTTAGTTGATAAGAAAGGGGAATGTATTTCGTGTGTACAAATAAGTCAGGCACAGGAGATGGGTGTTCAGAGTGGCGTTCCCGTAGCATAAACGAGGTGGAGGATTGTGACCATTGGCAGCAGCAGCATAATCTCATGTAATTCTTTCAACTTTTACGAAGAGGTAGAGCGAGAGCGGCAGGAGGATGCTCCTCTTGGGCTGCGCATGTGTGCGCACACAGGGTGGAAAATGCCTGTCGATCGAGGGTTTAGGGTTTCCTGGTTGATCATGTTCTGCGCGCTGGTGCTATTGAGTTTCACAGGGAGGGGGTGGGATCTCCTGCTGTAAAATGCAGGGCCACCTTCTCGTGTCTGCTCCTTGTAGCTAACTGCAGGACGGCGTCGTTCGGCTGCTGCACGCTCGCAGCAGCCAGCAGCTCGGGCTCAGGGGACGGGGCAGCGTTCCCTGCTCCTGCTGCTTCCTCCACGTGCCCTTCCCTGTTCAGGGCCAGCTCGGCCAGGATGCTGTGCAGGGCCCGTCTGATACAGACCAGCTCTGAGGCCAGAAATCAATGGTATAAAGTCTTTTGCATTTGACTTTCTTTAGGCTCAGGCTGGTATAACTATGGGCGACTGCGTGGGAGCGTGTTGGGGGTCTGACTGTTCTCCAGAGCCGCGGGTGTCTTTCCTTCCTCTGAAATGTCCCTCTGCAGTTACAGCTTGGACATATCCAGGGCTTTTGAAACGTTGCCTGAATCTGTAACTATGAATAATGGATAAAAGAACTAAGACCAGTTAGGCCTGATTTCAGGACTGAAGAGGAGGTTGGTTGGAAGAAAAGACAAGGTTTTGTAGCTGAACATTGCAAGGCTTGGTTGGGTGATAGCAGCGAGCCCCACCCGAGGACATGGGTGGGGGATAAGGCCTACCCTTTGCCATGGGTGGAAGGAGATACTGTCTTTGCCAGTTCTTTCCTGATAATAAGAAAACTTGAAAGGTGAATACAACCTCCCTCCCCTCTCTCCTGATCACAGAATCTCTCCGAACCTTGCTCCCTCACAGCAAGGAGCTGCAACTTGTATGGATTTCCCTGCGCCAAGCTACCTGGTAGCACTGGTGTGGTGGGGAACGGGCGCAGACGCTTCTGTGAATGTCCCTTTACGAAGGGCTTCAGCGAACACGTTCTACCGTGCGATCGCGGTGGGCTAGGTGTGCAAACACAGACAACTGTGGTCATGTGCGTCATGTTCATTTGCTGTGGTTCAGCCGTGTGCAGTCTCTCTCCTAAAACCTGCAACCAGGTTGATACAGGAGTCATCTGTCACCCAGGCTAAATGCAGTCGTGGTGGAACTTGCGCCAGTTCAGCTGAACGGCTTTCAGGTTGGTTGGTTGTTGAATGGGACTTCAGCTTGTGTTGTTGCTCCGTTAGCAGCTATGGTGAACTGGAAGTCTGTTTCTCTGCCGCTTGCTGAAGGCGATGGATTATTTGCTTACAGTACCTTTTATGCTACAGTTTCTTGCTATGTGACAATAAAACCATGGCGTTCATAAAGGTGAGTGGCAGCACTGGAAATGAAACTTCCACATTCACATAGCAGCTCGTGGGTGATGGCCATCTCCCCTGTCTCGCCTCCCATGGGACAGACCAAAAAAAGGCAGTGAATCGCCACCGCTGTGACAAAGCCAGGAGAAACAGTACCGTGGTGGTTGGTCTGTCTGGAATGGCCTGTCACCTGGGTTCCAGTAAGGTATTTCGCTGCACTATGCTTTCTGTTCTTGAAGCAGCAGACTATCTTTGTGAGTCGAAGGAATTAACGAGATCGCTAAGCTGCCCGCTGAATTCCTCACCAATGTGTTAGCTACCGATAATACTTCTCATCCTGCCACTCCAACTAAACACTTTTAATGGAGAAACTGCTGGAGTAAGAGCAGCCAAAGAGGAGAGCTCTCCAATCTCTTCAGCTCAGCCACTTTACAGTGCTGCAAGCTGCCTTCCCCCTTCAGCTTCTGACCTTGCTGACGTGGTGCTGGTGTGTGTCAGGGATCCCCTTCCACATTTGCCCATACATGTTGTTTGACGCCTCGCTATTTTGTAATTCTTTGTGGCACCTGCTTCAGACTTGGGTAGAAAAGGGCGAGAAGTAGAAGATCGGTAAAAGGCTCTGGAAGGTGAAAAGTGATGCTCTTGGAAGGCTAGAACAAAATTTATGTCGTTTGTTCAGCGTGTAATGTGTCACTGACAGCTTCATTCGGGTGATGTTTGATCCTTTTTTCCACAGATGCTACTCTCTAGCTTAACTCCAGCTGCGGTCCCTGCAAGTACAGTCAAAGCTTGAAGCCAAAACTGCTCCGGGCTGCGGCATCCGAGGCAGTAGTGTTTTTAGCAGCGGTAGCCCCTGAAGGGTCAGGCTTGCAACAGGTTCTGAAGATAAAGCTCAGAAAGTTTATCTGCTTTTCTCAGCATACCACTCCCTCTCGCTTTTGTCTGGTGACCGCTTTTTGTGAAGTCACGCCCGCCTCTGTGCGCTTCTTACACCTGATAACTCCTTTAGAGACCTCATTTTTCACCTAACAGTAGCTGCAGTTCTAAAAACTGAACGTGCTGACCATTGCTAACGGTTGAACTGAGTGCTAGCCATTTCCTTAAGCTTTTTGAGTAACCGGGTACCGTGTTGCTTCAGAATAGCTTGAAACAGTTGGATGTGCTTCCAGACTGAGCTATGCGTTTCGGAATACCGTGTGCTCACAGGTAGCACTTTGGGAGCACCGAGCCCTGTTAATGAGTAACTCGCAAGTCGTGGTGGTAAGACTTCAAACGCAGGGCAAAGAAGAAACACTTTGCGTACTTGTTTTACCTTGACCTGGACTTTGGGGGCGCGGAGATTATAGTTGCTGAGTAATTGCAGTTGGTGAGGAGCTCATGTTGGACAGCATCAATAACCACCTGTGAAGTTCCCCCCTGCGTAAATTAATCAATCCACTGATTTACTGACTTGTACGCGTTTGGCACGTTACACTTCAGCAATGGGATTTAATATAAAGTAGTAAATAAAGAGACTCACCCACGTCAGCTGGGAACAATATAATTTTAAAATGAAGCTTTATTGTTACAGGCAGCTGTCTGAAAACAAACAAGAGTTCTTCCTTCTGAATGAGCGGGGTTGGGCAGGCTCAGCAGTCTGTAAGAATAAATCACACAAACGTGGTGATAGGAAAATCCATTTCTATTGTTGGGGGATTTTTAGTGCTGGCATCAGATAGGCTAATGTCTTGCAATGGTAATTATATTTGAAGAAGGCACATCTTGCTTTTTTATTGTTTTTAATTAGAACGGTTCTTAGTATTTCTTGCAAGCCGTATTTTAGCTGAGATTCCCTTGTCAGCAGAAGGAAAGCTCCCAGGATGAGGGAGCCACATTGTTTCTTCAGGTCGGCAGCGCTTTGCGGAAGGAGATGTCACTCTATATCCAGTAGTAGCAACAAAAGCAAGATGTATACAGACATGGAAATCTGTCCTTTGCTGCCTGTGATCCAGGACAAAACCTAATGCTGCGAGAGTATTGCAGGAAGTTTCCAAGCTGGCCATGTTTTTCCCCAGTCTGTCCTTTCCCAGGTTAAACTCCTACTGTCTTTGCTGTGGTTAGTGAGACTTTTGTTTTTAATGCCGTTTTAAAATGTTAATGAGGTTACTGGCTCCCGGGGCTCCTGAAGTCGGGTCATTATTTGGTACTGCTCCCAGCTGGGAGCTCTCTTGCCTCCTGCAGAGAACTGGGGCTGACTAAACCTGTTTTCTGAATCCTGTATAAATGTATGGAGTGGAGACCAAGCACAGGACATCTGCTGCTTTCAGAAACCTGTTAAACGTTATTTCAGAGCTAGTGACCTGGAAACCCTGAAAAAGAAACTTTGCTTTTGTTCTCTTAAGAACTTCTGTCCTCTACTTAAAAAAACCAAACCAGAACAAGAAACCTGCCCCCCCTCCCTCTCCCTAACCAAACCGTACTCCCCAAAGCTTGAAGCCAACACCCCAAAGATTAGAGGTGAAACACGGGAAAACCTGAAATACTGTCCTTGGAGAGAGTAATATTGCCTCCAAAATAATGTGCTTAAAGGCATGAACATTTCTGTGAAGTGGATCCCTGTAGGGCAGAAGATCTTGGTACTGGCACAAAAAAATGGCAGCCCAATTTCATTTGAAATTTTAGATAAATACAATTTCCTGGAATGTGCAAACTGCTTAAGCAACGTGTTTCCTTTTGTATGGCAGACCGAAGAAAGCCTTCTCTTTCCATTTTAATTACGTTGGTGTGTTTAAAACGTCTGACTTCTGACATCACGAAGCGAGTTGAGCTATTGGGAAGCCCACAGGAGGTCTGTAACTGTGGTCTGTGTTGGGGCGTTCATTTAGCATCTCATAGTGATGCTTTTTTACCACTACATCCTCTAAATCAGAACTTGCCCAGTAAAACGTCAGAGCTCTCTACAGTCTGGAAACCACGCCTTAGCTAAACTAAGTGAAAGCAGAAGAGCGATGCTTCCTGCAGAAGCAAATAATAGTATAAATCACTTTTAAATTCTAGTAACAGCAAAGTGAGTTACCAGAAAAATACCGGGCCAAAGAACAATGTGTTTATATGACAGTGGTTTAGAAAAGCAGCCAGAAAATTAGCAACAAGTTTATTTCAACAGTTCCAGTCTGCCTGGTTCTGTACTTTGCGCTTATTAAGGACACGTTGTTGAGAGTTCTTGGGTTTTTTTCTGCAATTATTTTTCCTGTGCTTTGGCTGGCAGCGCCTCACAAATACTACATTGGCTTCCGGTACGTCCATCCTCTGACCGAAGAAGCGATTGAAGAGATGGAGAGAGACGGCATTGAACGGGCTATCGCTTTCACGCAGTACCCCCAGTACAGTTGTTCGACCACGGGTGAGCAGCTGGGCATTTAAATACTTAAATACCTTGCTACAAAACTGTTTTCATCTGACAAGTTGCTAATGCCTTGGCTGAACTTACATTCTTAATTCTCTGCATTTCAGGAAGCAGTTTAAATGCCATTTATCGCTACTATAATAAAAAAGGGGAGAAGCCAAAGATGAAGTGGAGTATAATTGACCGATGGCCCACACATCCCCTTCTTATTCAGGTATGGATTTGTCTGAGCGCCTTTGAAATCAGCAGCCAGAATGAGAGGTGTGAACTGAGCAGGTCTGATATGTTGTCAAACTGGCATTCCCTGGGGCTTTCCTAGGTAGTAGGAGAAACTTGGTATCATTGCATTGCCAGCTGACTTTAAAACAACAAAGAATTAAGTAAATACAGATGTTTATTATAGAGTTTCCTTTTTAGAAATATCTGCTACCAGTAAAACCATGGTATAACGTTAAGCAACAGAAACATTCTGAGGGAACACTTCACTTAGATCACATCTTAGCTTCTAACAAACCTTGCAAGATTTTTAGCTGTAGTACGTATTAAAAGAATGAACCTACTTGCTGATTTAGGCTGTGTTTATATTTGTTCTTAAAAAAACCCATACTTGAGAAGAATAAAAGGAGCGCTTCAATTTGAGGGTACATTTTAGTTATGGTAATGAAATGTCTCTTGTCTACTGTGTATGAAATTACAGGAGGATGGTTATTTCATGTTTTGGCCTGGTAATGTGTGAAAGTGACCACCATGCACGTCTTGTTTTAAAACCACAGTCATATCATCTTAACAGTATTGGCTGGAAGGGACCTCTGGAGGTCATTAGTCCAAATTCCTGCTCAGAGCAGGTCTGTGGTCCACAGACACACAGATCCTGTCGGCTTGTCAGATTCTCATCCGTCAGCAAAGAGGTGGTTCTAGGCACAGCCCTGGCTGTGGCAGGAGCAGTTAAGGGAAGCCTTCTTGCTCCTTCCTTTTCAGAGAAAATGGCATTTTTATCTTTGTTCCTCTAGTTTGGGTTTTGCAATTTTTGCGGTGTGCTGAACAGACGATAAAAATGAGTGAAGGATGGCAAGGTGGAACTGCCCACGCTGCGTGACGTTCCCCTGACGAGCCGAGCGCGGCCCTGTCCTGGGACGTGCCATCGTTGCTGTCCGTGCTCACAGTGAAACACCTCCCAGAGTTTAGGAACCTTTCGTGTCTTCAGGAAACCTGAAAATGGTTTCCAGTAGACAGAGTACATACAAACGCCCGCTTTTTTTTTTTTTTTTTTACCAACGTGCATTTCCTTAAGTCTAGGGAGGCTGTAATTGAAAGGGCTGGCTCAGCCCCTTATTGCAAAGTTGAAATGAAAATTATTGTTTTTTTTTTTTTACATTTCTGATCTGTTTTTCACTGTAAAATATCTAAGAGAGAAGGCCATGCAGTCAGAGCTGTTCCACGCTCCTGCAGCACCGCACCACGGCTTCCCCCTCCGTACGCTCCCTCAGCCTGGCTGCGTCGTGCAGCGGTACGGCTCTCGGCTCAGGCGCTGGCAGTGGGGACGAAGGGTCGGAGGTGTCGCCCTGCTTTTTTGTGTAGCACTGAGAACATTTTCAGGTGTCGATGGGCAGAGGTGTCCGTCTCTCACATGTTCAGCTGAGCTGGAGGTGGAGATCTCTGAATGCGGTTGAATACAGTTATCCCAAACTTGCCTCACCAGTCCATTAGGGAGCACCTTCCGCAGAGCAGGCTCTTCTCCAGTGCTGGGTGTAGGTACTCCAAGTGTAATGGGGCTGCTGAGAGGGGGTGGTTGTGCTCTGACCATTCTCCATTTCTCTCTCCCTTGCCCTAGCAGCTGCACACGTGTGCCCTCCACAGCCTGGGAACTGGTCTTCAGAGGTGGGAGAGGAGAGTTGGGTTGTATGGGTTATGTTCTTTCAGTTTGCTACCAGCATCTTAAAACCACTGGGATGATCAAAAGTTCACAGGGGCCTTTGCTGTGTTGGGACTGGGCACTGTGTGATGCTGTGTACCTGACAGTATGTAATATCTGCTGCCTCTTGCTATTGTCCCACACATACAGAATTTTGAAGTTCTTACGGCAACCTGGAACACCGAAGCTGCGTGTCTCGGGTTGTTTGAGATCCCATAATGCCTCTCTGTTTCTGATTCACATCTTTGCTTTTTTTTTTTTTTGTCTGAACAGTGCTTCACCGATCACATACAGAAGGAACTGAACCTGTTTCCACCGGACAAAAGGAAAGATGTCGTCATCCTCTTCTCGGCTCACTCGCTGCCCATGTCTGTGAGTTACATCAGGTCATTTCTGTCATTGTTAGACCAGAGTCACCCTGGCTGGGTTGAATGGAAGGGTACGTGGCTCGCCCGCCCGCAGGGTAGGGCCACAGCTGTGCAAGTGCCAGGCAAATACAAAAGAGAAATACGAAGGTGAGTTAGCGAGGGGAAAATCTGTTTTATTTTCTCACCTCTGCAAAGCAGTAATAATACTTTCCCTGAAGGAACGAAAGTGAAATCTTCGCAAGGTTGCAATAAATGACTTGATCCTCTGTCAGCAACCAGGAATTGCAGTGAAATCGCTCTTGGATCATTTTTCAAAAATGCAGTGCTGTTACCAAAATCTAACCATATCTATATACGATGAGAGAAGAATTTATCTTTTAGTGTGTGAAGGAGGGGGAGTGGATGCTCTGGTAAAGCAGCTTCGTCATAGGTTTTGCTGGGCAAGAACGCAGTTTTTCTTCCCTGTTTTGGATGAGCCAGGCACTTGATAGGGCCCGCCCCGGGCGCAGCCACATCACGCGCAGCGTGCTCAGCTTTCCCAGTCCTTAGGTGGTCTTTGCCCAAGCGTGTTCTCTGGAGGAAAAAGGTGTGGTGTTCTTGTGTTGAAGGTAGTGAACCGTGGTGACCCGTATCCTCAAGAAGTGGGAGCTACTGTCCAGAGAGTCATGGAGAAGCTGAACTACTCCAACCCTTACAGGCTCGTGTGGCAGTCCAAGGTATGTGCCCAGGGAAGCTGCAAGCCAGCTGCCACTGTAAAGCTCTTCAGGTGATGGAGTTTGTCACCTTCCAGCTTAAGAAGGTCATAACCTCAGTGCCTTTTCCCCATTTTCAGCAAGTACTTCTGCTAGAACAGAGCCCCCCATCTGTTACTCAAATTCAGTCTTTCCAGATACTCTAACCACAGTTTCTTGCCTTTTTTGTATGTAGCATCATTTGAAAGTAGATTTTTGATGTGTGTGTTAGAAAACCTGTGATCTCATGAGATCTAGTTTGGCATTTGGCCTTCTCTGTCAGAAGGAAGAATCGAGCACTCGCTGGATTTTTAAGGTGTTGCTTTTTGAGGATCTCTGAGCAATTTTTCTGAAGTCATCACCGTGATACAGGCATTCTTAATAATAATAACACGAGCCTAATCCAAACAGGTTTCATTATCCTTGGTGAAGACTGCTTGCATTACTTTGTACTTATTATTACTACTGTGAATAGGAGGGAACATAAGTTTTACCAGAATTACATAGTACAAGTAACCTTATGTCTTGAGGGCATTACACCTATCACGCCATTGTTGTCTTGTTCTTGGAGCTTCACATTATGGTACGTCGGCACCAAATACTTCACGGATCGTAAAGGGGTAAGGACAGTTTGCTACAGAATGGTAACTGCTTTACAAGGCAGGTAAACCCGGTGCAGTGGTGGTCAGGGTTTCATTGAGCTGAAACCAGTGCACCTTTATTTAAATTTTCATTTATTTTAATGAGAGTCTTATTTAGGCCAGCCCAGGTTCTGTTTCTTTGGGTTTTGAGTGATGGGGCAGTATGTCTTCATGGAAAATCTAATGGAGAAAGCAAGAGGTACTATCAAAAGCAGGGAAAGACAAGTAACGGGCTCCATCTTAAACACAATCTGATCTGTGTTGTCCTGCTTAAGAAAACATGGGTGTTCTTTGTAAGAGTGATTTAATGGGGGTTTATTTTCTTTATTTCCCTCCCCCTTTTCTTACAGGTTGGACCAATGCCTTGGCTCGGTCCACAGACAGATGAGGCCATTAAAGGACTGTGCCAAAGAGGAAAGAAGAACATGCTGTTGGTCCCAATAGCATTTACAAGTGACCACATTGAAACGCTTTATGAGCTGGACATTGAGTATGCCCAGGTTTTAGCCAATGAGGTGAATGTTTTATTGGTTTTATACCTGTTTGGATAGTGGTGCTCTGAAATTACTTTTTCTGTTTTGAAATTTGCATTGTAGTTGCTTCTTGCAATATGATTTGGGGCAAATTTTATTTTTCTGTAAACTGAAAATTAATCTGAACTGGCTTAACTCAAATTAATCCTTAGCGACACAAAACAGGTGGGAATTTGTCTTTCTAGATTTAACTCTTTAAGCCACTGCTACCCTTAGTGAAAAAGAATCGGTTTTTGGCAGCAAAGTGAAACTTTGCATCGTAGTTATTTTTGCTGTATTGAAAAACATGGTACTGCATTTAATTCCATCATTTTGGGGCAACTTCTGAATGAAGTAGGAAGGAAGATTTGGAAGGCTAACCAGTGAAGGATCTAGCAGCCCTAACTGCTTTCCTCCTTCTTTCTGATCCAGTGTGGAGTTGAAAATCTCAGAAGAGCGGAGTCTCTTAATGGAAATCCACTCTTCTCCAAGGTATCTTCGTTCTTGCAATAGTTGTAAAAGTTTGCAGTTGTGTGTTTCCTATGAGATTATGGAAGTCGTCTTGTGGTTTTAAAGTATTTTGAGTTTAAGAGGAAAAATGGAAACCCCCTGTACTTAACCTGTAAACCACGAAGTGTTTTCTTTCACCACAGTTTGTGATGGTTTTGTTTGGTTGTTTTAAAGAAAGAAGTTCAGAAGTTTGGTTTGACAAAAAAAACCACACCAGTTTTGTATTCATTTGTAGTAATCTTTGAATGAAATACTTCTCTTAAGATATTACGCCACTGCAGTTTTAAAGCAGAGTTTTCCCCTGAAGTAAAGGAGGGGAGTGCTTAAAAAGCGTAGCCTGACGGCCGCACAGTTTGGCAATCTCACTCCTCGTTGTGTTAAAGCATTGTTCTGTTTTATGCGGATAGGTTTGCTCACTCCTGATTTTTAATTAACTGTCTTTCAGGCTCTGGCAGACTTGGTCTGTTCGCATATCCAGTCGAATGAAGTCTGCTCGAGGCAGTTAACCCTCTGCTGTCCGCTCTGCGCAAATCCCGTCTGCCGGGAGACAAAAGCCTTCTTCACCAACCAAGAGCTGTGACGGGCGGTCTGGGAGGGCACTGCTGGATTGTACAGGAAAATCGCCCTGGTGAAGCAGTGCAAAGGAAAGAAACAGCTCGACCAAACTCTCCACTGTTAATATCCTGACAGGCTGGTGGTCTGGGATGTTAACCTCATGTAACAGTGAGGAGCACTTGACTTTTTTTGTTTTCTTTTTTCTTATGTTTCCTTTTGTTTGAGAAGAGTTTGTAGAAAGCAGGGAAATAAGGGCATTTATCCTGTGAGATGTGAAAAAAAATCTCATTTCATCTGATTCTGGTTGGACTTAGCATGAGCCCATAAGTACGCACTGAAAAACTTAAAAAAAACTTTTCTGCAAATGAGCTTCTATTTCCTATGCAGGGATTTATTTGTATGCAGTTTTGTCATGAGTGCATTAACTCCAGCTTTCCAGGTCAAGCATACAGTTACTTGTTTTGTTTGTGCTTAAGGTACGGCATAACCAACGTAGTCACCGGTTGTCTCTTCTGAGAGTGATTTTTCAGATGGGTTTGAAGATCAAGTGACTTCTAATGCTTTTTAAATAACGTGTGTATTTTTTTAGAACGTAAAGATAAGGCTTTGTTTTGGGTTTTTTTGTTTTGTTTTTTCTCCTGCCAGAAACTTACGCTGAAAGCTTAGCTGGGATAGTAGAACGCACAAGATTTGTTTACATTTTCTAGGAAAAAACACTCTCCTTATCTGCAGGAAAGCCTCTGCATTTGAAGAGCATACAGCAAAACGAATAAGCCTGCTTGGGTGACGCTGGGGAGTTGAAGCAAACTGTGTATGCTTCACATCTAGCAGCGATCAGCAGTGCGTATGGAAACACGTTGGTTTATCTTTTAAGCAAGATGGCTTTTTAAAATGATTATTCAAAAGGGCTTTTCTGTTTGGTTAAGTAAATTTAGGAAGTCAGGCTTGCTCTCCAGAAGGTTTATAGATCTGCTCTATGCTTCCTACTGTGCCACAGTGCTGTGGTTTTTGTGGGATACCTATGGCACTCCATAGGTACAATTGATTGAGCTTAATTGATGTTGTTATTTAAAAGTGAGGTGATCAGTCAGGAGTAATTTACATTGCAGATGCCTGAGAGCAGGCAGCCCCGCGGGCTGACAGCTGCGCGCTTCTGCGTACCTTTGGCAAAAGCCAAATTTTGCCTGTTAGAATTTTGGCTCTGGTCGTGGGCCGGGAGTATGCGCTCGTAACCCAGCTGAACTTCTGGCGTGTTTTGGCAGGCGTTTGGGTGCACCAGGACTGCTGAAGTCCCTCCGAAGTCGTGGTAGTTTTGCAGAGAGAAGAACCTTTTTAGGGCAGTATTGCCTCACTGCCAGCACCGGGACCGGTGCCCCGGTTAGTCTTGGGATGGGAGGGGGCCTTTCCGAAAGGCTGGTGGCCACACAGCCTGCCTGAGCTTGGCACTTTGAGCAGTTCAGGGCAGAAGTACCGCAGCACCTCAGTCAGTGGTCCTCTGGCACAGGGACCTCTCCTCCTGCGTGGGACAGAGGAGGAGCAAAGCTGTGACCGTGTGCTGTGGGACCGAGCCATACGTGTATTAGTCTAGCTCTCAGCTTCATGGGTATAAATGTTTACTTTAACTAATTAGCACTGAAATGCCAGTACTTTGGCAACGCAGGTCGTTTTCAGTAACCTGATGATTCAGCTCACGGTGCTGTTTGAGAAGCAGATGCCGCGCTGCTCAGGCAGTTCTATTTGCTTTTGTAGTCACGAGGCGTCAACAGTTTGAACCTCTGATCTTTCGAGGATAGGGTGGTTTAAAAGAAAATAGGGCTCTGTTGGTATGACAGGGGTCTACCTTCTATTTTACGTTGAGAAAATGAAACATGGGCTACTAAAGAAAGGAATGTCGGTGAGCCCGTGGGCCACGTACTGCCATGGAGCGATGTAAATCCTACTGTACAGCCTCGCTAGGCTGACACCTCTTGGGAGCCGACGGACGCGCCTCCACTGCCATACTGCGGCGTCCGAGCGTGGTTGTGGTGGGACAGACTTGAATTCCTTCAGTGCCAGAACCTCCTACGTTACTGCTGTCCCTCATGGCTGTAGCAGAAAGAAGTCTTCCTTGGCCCTTCGTACCTGTGCCTCTTTCCGCGGCAGGGAGCCAGAAGCGGGGGCTTCTCTTCTCCCGTTCTTGCTCCGTTCTTGGTCTCTGCTCGCTGCCTTGGCGGGAGAAAGGAACACAAAGCTGATGCCTGCCCTTGCTCAGGTGGAGTAGGTGGGGTTATCACGTGCATGGAAGGGTGAAATTTCCATGAAAAAGCTTTGAATCAGTGTCAAAATAATACAAATATCCACAGCGTGTCTGGAAAGGGAACACTGGCCTTATGTCTCTCGTTGGACAAAGAACTTTCTCGGTTCCCATTTCTCTGCTGGACACTTACAGCTCAGAGGAAAACAGCCTGTTGCATAAAATCTTCCTCTTTCCTGCCAGCTGAAGGGGAGATTGACCTTCAAACCCAGGTTGTGACCAGCACATTTAGAGGTGTGGCTGTGGAAAGCGAAGGTTAACGTCCTATGGACATTGTGATACTATAAATATAGATTGGCTTTTCATTTCCATGCTGGAGAGCGCACTGAAAATATTAGCCGGCACTAATGATGAGGCATTAACGTTTGTCCCCAGTGATAAAAGGTATTTAAAATTCACTTTTTAAGTATGCTAACCGCAAGTGAGATAATTACTGAGCCTATTCCTGCTATTAGACCATAATGCAGAAATCACTTCATTTTCTAGCTTTTAGCAGATGGATCTTGTCTCACAGCTTCGGTGGGGTTCTTTCTTTGGCTGAACAGATCACGCAACGCCACGCTCTCCTGCTATTCAACACACGTCGTCCTGTCTTAGCGCAGCGCCAGGAGCCTGTTGGAACACTACCTGAGCGAGTTAGCTAGCAGCTCTGCTGAATATTCTTACCAGGAATCAAGCTAACGGTGAGACCAACATCGGTGGGAATTCTGCTGCCGTTGGAATCTTCTAGCCCTGGGGTTTCTGTTTGGGGGCATTTCTGACTATGCCAGCTGCGGCATTCACTTGCCCCGACTTCAGATGCTTCCGTGCCGACAGCCGAGCGGGTCTCCTAGGCACTGTTTCTGTCGGGAGGTTGTTCTAATAACATGTTTCTGAGAAGTTGTTTGTCTCCCAAAGCAGATGTCCACACGGGGCTGCGTGAGTCTCAGCGCGGTGCTGCCTGGGGCGGTGGGGGCGGCGTGGGGCGCTAGCTCGGCGGCGGTGAGCTGCGTCTGGCACGAGGAGAGGCGAATCCCGTCCCTTTACGTGCCTTCCTCCCCAGCACTCCGCCGGTGACACGTGGCCGCTGCGTTTGGGGGGGTGCAGCCCCAACCCTGCCGACACGCATGCCGTTTGCCCTCTGGCAGGCGCTCAGCGTTTGGTGCTACTAACTCAGGACCCGCTCTCGCCAGGTCCTGAGCGCTTCCTGCTCTGGCAGGATTGATCTGAGCGTACGGAAGCGTCAGCATCTGGGGGACTCCAGTCCTCGGACGATAATCTAGTTTGATTTTTTTCATTATCGATCCCCCCTCCCTTTGCAGTACTTTATTTCATTTGCACGTCTTGATCATTTACATGTGCCCTGACAAAAAGCCACCGGTTGGAAGCGAGCTCAAGCCGTGTGTTGAGGTAGTGTTGTATCCCCAGCTTTCCCTGGCAAGGGCCGAGCGCTCCGGCTGGCCTCGGGCAGCGGGGGGGGGGGGGACTTCGGGGCCGGCGCGGCGTCGCTGTCCCCGTGCCCAGGCGGCGCAGTCTCGCCCCCGGTAACGCGCGGTGCACCGCGCGGACAGACGGCTGCATCTGGAAGCAGGAATGGGAGCTGGGGAGGGAATTCCTCACACCGGCGCCGTGGAGCTCCGGCCTGAGGGCGTGGATGGAAAAATAGGTTTGGAAACGGAGCCCTTGGGGTCCCACGGACAGAAGTGGGAAGTAGAGGTGTTTGCGAATGGAATGTTCTTGAAGCGCTTGCTCATGGTTAGGCTGTTCTCCTGAGCTAACTCGCTGCGATTTTGCTTTTTTCTTTTTCTGTTTAGTTGAAGTTTGTCCTCTTCTGGCGTTTATAAAATCTCCCTGGTATCACTGGCTGCATTTGAGAAAATGTGATCGCTTCCAAAAGTGGTGCTGTAATCTTGGAAGGCGTGTGGCCGCGTCTGTGCGCTCACCTCCTGCTCCCCCTGGGGACGAGGGTGTTGCAGTCGAGATCAGTGGGGCTGGGATTTTCCTAGGAATACCTAAAAGCTCACGTTTTCCCTGCCTGCCACACCCAGAGAGCTGGAGACCAACACAAAAAAGTGTAAGATCAGAGAGAGAGAGATGTTCCTTTTGCTTTTTGATGCCAGATGTCTCCAAATACTTGCTTTTAGTCCAACATATGTATTTCGGATTGGACGGGGACTTCCATTTAATGTAACACAAAAAATTTGTATAATCTTAACTGTGTGTCATTTGCCATGAAGGTGGAATTCCAATTAAATTTTTTTTGGAAGAAATTACCGAGCTGTGTGTCTTCAGTAGGAGCCCGTTACGATGGCGTTTGATGTCCTCTCGTTCCTTGCACCAGAAAGCAGAAGCGTTTGGGCAGCGGTTTGACTCGGGTCGGCAGGGGGCTGTGAAGGGATGATCCCCCCCCCGGCAGGGAGCTGTGAAGGGGTGATCCCCCCCCCCCAGCAGGGAGCTGGTTCGCTTTGTGCGCGGGAGGTTCAGGCTCCGGATGCCTCTGGACGGAAGCGCTCCAGACGCGTCCCCGATGCTCCCGCTGCCACGCGGGCCTCCCCCAAACCCTGTTTGAATGCTCGCCCCAAGGAACCAGAACGGTGTGACCCGGAGCGGGGCCTCAGCACCCTGGCCTGGTCCTGATGCGCCAATTCCTTGCTGAGGAGCCGAGCCACGGTGGGCCAATCCTTTCGGTTCTCAGGGGGAATAGCGGCGCTGCAGCCCTCCGGGGTCGCGTTGGGTGCGCGCGAGGGCGGGCTTCGCTAACGCAGCCGCGTCGGCGTACGCAACCGTCCGGCAGTTCGTGTGACGCCGGGCGCGGTGATGCCACGCTGCCCTCGCCTCCGTGACTCCCCGCGCGGGCAGGTAACAAACTCCAGTATGGGTTAAACTGGTCCCCGGGTGGAGGTGACAATTGCACAGCGAGGCTTTCGCCCAAGAACCTGCCCACCTCCGGCCTGGAGAGCGGCACCGGCCTTTGCAGTTTGCTGTGTAAGGGGCCAAGCCCAGCCCCAGCCTTCGTTGCGTTTGTTCAAGAAAGATGAGGAACTCCTAGAAAGTGTCCAGAGGAGAGCAACGAGGGTGATAAAGGGACTGGAGCATCTCCCCTAGGAGGAAAGGCNNGGGTGGGGGTCACCAGGACGGAACCAGTCTCTGCAGTGGTGCCCAGCGCCAGGCCAAGGGGCCATGGGCACAACCTGAAGCAGAAGAGGTTCCAGTTGACCATGAGGGAAGAACTTGTTGACTGTGAGGGTGATGGAGCCCTGG
>BOSO01033665.1:276-15158 GCA_018403395.1 Gorsachius goisagi
CCTACTTTACAGTCTTACAGATTGTGGAGTCTGTTTTCCGCCCGTCAACTGCATGACCTCACATGAGTCACAGCCTCTCTACAGCGTGTTCATATATACTAATGTTGAAAAAACTTCCTTCCTCAGCCATTTTTCTGTTTTATCAGTTCAGCTTTTTCAGAGCTGCTAAGTGCTTCTCACTGGGTTTAAGTAAAAAAAAAAAAAAAAAAAATGCAGCCATGTGTGTCCTAATCAGTTACACTATAAGTTAACAAATGGTTAACTCTTTCCCAGGTGAATGCAGAGTTTGGATCAAATAAAGAAGTGTGCCTTACACTGAAGCACCACTTTTCTCCTCATTGAAACAGTGAGGCTCAGCTGTTATCCTACAAAGCTCTTGCAGATAACACACTGAGAACCAGCAGATCACTCTGATGCTCAGTCTCTGTATTTTCGACACTTTCTACAGGCTTGTAAAAAACAGCCAGAGGTCTCAGAAACAGATGGAAATGAAAAGAAGCAGCTTTTGTTAGAGGTTATTGCTGAATCGAATCAGGCACACAGAACAGAACAGAATTTTAATTCTGTTGCTTATTAACTTTTTTTCTTGCCCAGAAGATTGGAAAGCCTTCATTGGGCCAATATTGTACCTACTTTCACAGCATTTATAAAAACAGAATAAGAACAAAAACCAATCAAATTTCATAAGCAGGCATTCATATAATACAATTAAAAATAAAAAACAGATATAACACAAGCCTCATCACAAGTTTTTAAAATAGTCCAAATAAACTATAAATTATTCTTAGAAACTCATTATGGTAGTGTCTCATGGGAAAAAAGAAAAAAAAAAGTGTTCTGAATTTTACTTCAGAAATAATTTGTAGACATATTGCTAGTGTGGACAGCAGTAGCAATAAGCTGAAATCCAGAACACTTTTTTGGGGGGAGTTATCCCTCCCAACTAACTCTGAAAGAGCCAGTCCGATGCTGGAAGCAGTCCCCTCACAGCATCGGCTCAGGTACTGGAAGCAGACCAGCCACAGTAGCACAGCCACAAAGCTAACCAGAGTCCACTGCCCCAGCCAGCTCCCGGTCAGCTCTGTTAGGAGTGGTTCCAATACACAGAAGAATGCCTACCACGAGTAATTAGAACGAAAAAAACAAGTTTAACAATAGTAGGAGAGTACTGCTATGAACTACAACCCACACCAATTAAAGCAACAGTAAAAATGATACTGAGTGTGTGATGCAACAAGAAATGAAGTCCAGATCTTTTGATTCCCTTTTCTGAGTTCTAACCACTACCTTAACTTTTTCATTGATGAAGTACAAGATGCTAACTAATGAAAGGGAGCATTTGATGGATGACACTTACTAATATGTGAGCACAAAAAGAAGCAAGGAAAAAGACACAGAGTTATTCCTTTCCAATATATTCTCTTAATTGTGTTATACCTGGCCAGTGGCTACATTTTCTGTCCTCTATCCTTCATCAGACCAATTAAGATAGTACTGACCTCTATGCCAGGCTTCTAGACATTTCTGCCTCCAGCACAAGCAAACCTCCTATAGCTTACAACATCATAAACACATAGCTCCTTTCTCCAGACTTTTTGCTTGTTTGTTTGGGGTTTTTTTTTTTTTTGGGGGGGGGGGGGGGGGGGGATTTTGGGGGGGAGATTTTGGTTGTTTTTTACTTCTCCCAGAGACTTGTGAAATTCCTGAATGAGATCATTATTTCTTTTCTGGTAATGGGATAAAGAATCTTCAAACATCCAGAACATCCAGCTGCCCAGAACTGTTTGGGTATAATTTATTGGGTATTTTTCAAACCGTCCCAGCTGCACTGGGCTACCACCCACAGAACAGAATCAAAAGTAGCAAATACCACTGCTAAACTGTCTTCTCAAATGAAAGCCAAAACCAGTTATGTATACCATCTGAACTTCCTCTTTCTCTTGACTGTGTTAATCCTGACCATTTATGTCCACTGAATTACAGTTGAAACCTAATTCAAACGTGGCATAGTCAGTTTCAAGACTTCCTACTGCTAACTCCAACTATATGCAAAACCTACCTTATTTACAATTATCTTCTGTGCTAAAATTTACACAGTATCTAGTCCCTTCTCCGTTTCACTTTTCACATCTTAATAATGCTATCAATGCATAGAAAAGCCTCCCTGCTCCTATGAATTGGGCAACTACACAGATGCTCAAAAAAAAAAACAACCCGTCTCTAGTTACATTGCAAATTTATGTTATTGTGCTAGTATATTTGATCAGAAGCAGCTTTAAAATGAACTATCTAAAAAATTGTCAAAGTACACGTGCACAGTCAAAACTCTTAACTTACAGCAATGTAATACTGTTAAAGTACTACACCACTATAGATGACATTAAAGTTCAGGTGCAATGCAAACTGCACTGTATCCCCAATTCAAAAGCAGGAAGATGTATTTGACACTGTAAATATTACTATTTCAATCATAACATTAATAAAAATAGATTGTAACTTTTTTTTCACAAGATCTTGGAAAATATTACCATAATGAATTAAATCTCTCAACATTCCTCTGGGAGACCCTAAGTCTTACGCTTACACAGAAAATCAATAGACAAACATAGAGAAGGCTAGTAATCCCAACAGTAAAATTCAGTGGCAGAACTGAGCATAGTTAGCAAGACCTAGGTGATGGATTTGTACACAATGCTCCACAAAATAACTTCCATACAAAGATCATGCACTATTATTACCTTGAATGGGTTTTGCATGTTCTTGTATTTCACAGCGAGCTGTTCCTGTTGCCACATCCCATACAATTATTTTTCCAGTAACATCAGCAGAAGCTAAACGTAAAGAATATGGAGAGCCAATATTGTGGTGGTAATTTTCTTTAGCCCACTTAACCTGAAGATACAGATGAAAACTGGTCAAAGGAAGCAATCACATATAAGAAAGACACCATATTTTATATTTTTCAGATGGATAAACAAGTAATAAAAAAAGCATAGTAATAGTTAATGTTAATAGCATGGTTAGTATTTTCAAATTACATAAATCCTTGATCCTGAAGGTAACTACAATAATACATAAATATATGTCATGTATATAAAAAGTTTACTCAAATATTTAGGAGAAACTAAATGGCAATGTTTAAGGCTCTGTGGGCATCTACAAACCTACACTCACTGATTTCCAAACAAAGGAGTCGAAAATTTACCATCCAACTTTTATACACATACTAAAACATGTAGTTTTCCTAATCTGTCAAACATAAATATATTATGATATTGGGGAGGAAGGAAGGTTAGTCTTTCACCTCTGTGTTGTCTCAGGTCAAGATATTGCTAACATTTGCAATCTTTTCAGCATGTTGCCACCACTGATTTCCACATACCACTTTCTGGTTTAGGATTTCAAGCTACACGGGCTTCCAAATTGGCAATACTTACGAAAACTATGTGTCTTGAAATTTGAAACATTCTGTCTACAAGTCTCCAAGATTATAAGGAGATAACACTGACTCCTTTCTTATCTATTTAATGTGGACTTGTTTTGTTATCTGCTTTCAAGGTGAACTTCTGCCCCAAAGAGAAACTGAAGACACTAACAGAATAAAGAAATCTCAATGCCAAGCTAATGGGAGTTTACCTACTACAAAAATGACACTGTAGCTCACTAGTTGTGTGCTGTCACAGTACCTGACAGAGAAAGGGTGAGGCCAAACACAGCACTTTTTGCAGATATTTAAAGCATGACATTAAAAAAATAGAATTTATCATTAGGCACCACTAACTTTGCAACATGAATTAGATTTGTAACAGCATTCAGAAGACTGTAGCGTGTTTTTACCAGAATAACAAAAAAATTCTTGAGAGACTCTCCTCTACCTGCAAATTTCAGTGTTGCAATTCCTGCTTCCCTGCTGTTCAAAAAAAATTACCCATGAGGATACCTGCATATAGCTATGTGGCTGTTAAAAAAAGTAATTACAGAAACCTGCAAAGCTGTTTCTTCCTCAGTTAAAAATGTACTACTCTGAAGCAAATTCCAACTCTGGAAAGCATTATTTCCCAAGGGAGGAACTGTCACCAAGTTATGAACAACAAAAAGGACACCTTTACATGATCAGTCTCAACCACAGCTCATGAGGCTCTCTAACACTGCAAGCACACTTTTCTCATTGTAGTCACACTGCTCCAACAAAGTCCCCACACGTGACCTGATCCTCTGCTAAAAGAAATTTTCTTACTGTATTGGTCACTGCCTCTCTACCCTGACTTGAAAATACAGCAGCACTAGTCAGAAACAGGAGCCAGAGTTAAAGTTGATTTTTTATTTTCACAGTCTATCTCACCTGCTTTAAAGAACCTTATTGTCACTGTTTATTAACGTATCAGAACAGACACAAATGTAATTTCGATCCTCCCATTTTCTGATGGATCAAAAAATTGTTCCCATAATTACTTTTTGTTTCGGAAAAGTACTCTTTCACGTACTCTTTGTAAAGGTACCAAAAAAAAAAAAAAAATCAGGTATTATCCACTCCATACAAAGTTATCAGTCCCTCACAAATACCATATGAACACGTGAACAGCTAGTATGGATCAATTTTCAGTGAAATCATTGCCTACTCCAGACACAGTACAACAGCCAAAGGCCAGGAAGTATTGAAAGAAAAATATTTAAACGGACTACAAAAGGATTATGAAACAATCAGTTTCTCTTTGCTTTTTTATTGCAGATAGTGGTGTGTTTTTAAATTTTTCAAATCTGAAAGCATGGGTTTTGGGAGAGAAGATCCCCTGTAGACTGAGTTTGCTGGTGTGAACCTCTACTACGAAGAGTTTAAGTCAGACATAGAAAGCAGACTTCTTACAGACACCCTCCAGCTTATTTATGCTTTTACCTTTTACAAACAAAAAAATAAGTCAGTTAAGAATTGAAGACAATTTCTTACAAATGCATACAATGATCATGGCCTCATAATAATTTTTCATCTAATGACTACTTCTTAAAGCAGAATAGAATTTCTCTTCATTCTTCCTCCTCATCAGTTAATAATTTTCTTACAGCCTATTTCTGTTAATACAGTGGTTCTGAAAAATTATCTATAAATCATGTAAAAACTGTTTGGACTTCAGCATTTGGTTTCCTATGGAAATAATGTTACTTCTCAAAGCTAGTGAATGTAACTGAAGCAGATTAAAATGCTGTCATTACATGGATCAAAAACTAATTTTGCTATAACTTATTATCCAAGCTAAGTGGAAATTTTAAAGCAGAGTCATCATTATAGCTGCTACCTCCATACCACTTATATTTTCTATTTTTTGCACAATTACAGACATTGGAATTGATTTGTTCATTTTAAAGGGTAGCCTGAAGACAACTGAGGCTAAGGGTATGCTTACCCAAACAAGTTGCCAAAAGGCAAGCAAAGGTATTGATTTCACAGAGTGCCACTGAGTCCATGGCTGCTGTTGTGTACATACCTTTGGTCTGAGATAACTGAGAAATAACCTCTCCTCAAGAGTCACATAAGTTGGCTCAAGTTTGTCACCAGAAATATTATTCATATCAGCGGCACAAGCTCTAACCTGTCAGTAATGTTTGGCGGCAACCCTGGCAATCTCAAAATTCATTGAAAGATTTGGGCACGTATATAAACATGTTGGAAGAAATTAGATTTTGGTCCTTTGTGACGTTGTTGCATTATTTTTAAAACACACCATAGCACACAAGTCTCAAAAAATGACATGAAGTATTTTGAAACCTAACCCTTTTACCATCCTTTTTGCCAGTCAGGCTCAAAATTCTCTCTAATCAAACAAAATTAATTCCTAAATCTTACGACCATTTTTAAAAAGCTACAATGTCATTATCTGTATGGCTCTTGGCCAAGATCTTGTATGGATCTGTATCAGTTTTGCCCTAGCCAGTATTTTCAACAAGGATTTGAACAGTTTATTTATTATAATAAAGCACACTTAACTGGACTCTCTAGCACAGAAATAAATTATACTATATAAAGAATCAGAAACACCACCACCTGCATAACTACTGAATATACTGAAATTTCAAAACCATTCACAAAAAAACTGAAGCTCTTTAGCATGCAGAAAGATATCATCAGAACACGATGGCTCAGAATTCAGTAAATTATCAAACCTGACGACAAAATAATTGTGTTTCATTTTAAAATACCAGAGTGGCCATATCTGATATAGTATGAGTGTATCTATATGAAGATGGTCTATTTAAAGAAAATTACACATGGGAAAAAATAGCAATTTCCAACAGGCATGTTCAAACTTTTTCTTTTATTACAAAAAAACCACCAAAATCGTCCCCCATCTAAAAATCTGGTTTTCTTCATGAATTACTGACTGCCTTCTAATATAGCATTTGAGCTATAGACTATCAAACATTACATCAGCCAGCCAAACATTCCTCTAAACCTGACCGTCATTCCCCACAGTCAAAGAAATGATGTGTCAAAGAAATACATCCTGTTCCACACTTGACCCAAAGTCAAACTCACTGCAATTTCAAGTCAAAGACCTTCAAAGGAAAGCACAGGTACCCTACACTTAAGCTTAAATTTTAGCCATTTTTTATTACTAAAATAAATGTTTGGGTTTTTTCTGCTACTGTTCCTTTTCTATAGGTAAGAGCAGAAGTAAAAACTTAAAAGTAAAAACGTAAAAGTAACTTCCTAGTCAAATGGTGCACTGGTTACCTCCACAACAGGGACGATTAGCAAGGGCATCAACTAAGACGTGCATCTGATATTTTGTAATGTTCATTTGAAATTCTGTCACGGTAAGAGCCTTCTTAGAAACATTTCTGTCTGTGTGTTCTATAACACTACCAAATGTTTCTACATATTCTATACCTTCTATATATTCTATACCTTCCATAAAGGTATACCATCAACCTCAGGTCAAATTTCAGCATGTATGGTTTGATTTAGCTGTAAAAGAGAATTTTATGTGAAAATCAAGTGCAATATAATGTCAAATATTCACAGTCATTTAGAAAAATAATATATACACCAGAATCAAGAAATATACCTTAAAACATGTATGTCTCACCTTGACAACACTAGCTTTGTGTCTTTCCAAAACCTGTAAAGTCTGAGCAGTTTTGGTATCAACTATCAGCACAAGAGAATGACATCCATATGCAATCAAACCTTGCCAGCCCCTAGAAAAGCATATATCATCATCAAACAAGATCAAAAAAGAACAAAAAGCACATCAAGAATGAGGCTTTTTTTTTGAGTGCATGCAACTAGACATAAACATCAAACAGTAAAAGTCTTTAATAACATAAAACTCAAAAGCCATTGCTACACTGTCTGCTGAACCATTTACTGATGGAACCCTAAGCCACCGCAAAGCGCCTCTTTGTGTCCATCTATAAAAACCCTCTTCTGTAAATTTAAGACACTGCATAAGAATTCACAAAGAGTATTCCCAAATTTTACATATAAGCATGCAGGTAAGCAATGTATTTGCAATTATATAATTAATTGCATCTCTTTTTTTCCTTTTTCTTTTTTGGAGACAGAAAAGGAGCATGTGAACAATGATTACAGCAACGGTGAAAATCCGCTGAGGCCTGCCTGACTTCAGGAGAGGTTACTGCAGCCACCAATGGCAACTATGAAGTTATGATGAGCACCAAGCAAGTGGGAACAGTCAAAGGAGAAAATAAAAGTTTCAGACTAAGACTTCGACGTTCACTGCTTTGCAAGCTGACAAATGTAAAGGCGACAGTTTTCAAAACTTACTTGGTTCAGCTACTTAGTTTTATGTTCTCTCCCTAAGATTCAGCACTGCTAGGTTAATGCTTTTCAGCACAGCTTGGGTAGTCTCTGCTCAGAAAAACCAATATATGAAACCAATATATGCACTGGCTTTGTACATCAGCTCTCAAAAAAACAACAGAAACAGAAACCAGAAGAAGCTGCTCTCATCTCTACAGTTTGTTGCACCAACCAGACCTCTGCCCAGAGAAGCACAGGTCATTGCCAGAAGGGACTGGCCCATGCTCTTCTACGACCATGGCTTTGCTCTTGCTCGAGAGCTGGACAGCAGCAACTCCACAGGGCCCCCTGCCGGCGCTCTGCCAGCCTCTCCAGCTGGGAAAGGGGAGAGGACGGGGACGTCCTCGCACAGTGCCTAGCAGGAGGAGGCGGCTTGCCTTGGACACAACAGCACAGCGTGCCCATTCCTAAGGGGCACAAGTAAGGACCCGAGTATTTGCCCCCGCCGTGGCCCAGGCCGCTGTTAGCGATTTCCTCGCAGAAGGGCACAACCAGCTCCCCAAAGGGATGCGCTCCCGACAGCTGCCGGCGCTGGCTGAGCCCCGGCACCTGGACGAATGTCCCAGTTAAAAGCGCGGGCCGCCCCGGCGGGGGGAGAGCGGGAGGAGGCAGACCCGGGGCAGGCAGCGGGACTCAGGGCCGAGCCGCCAAGCTCAACCCGCGGCTGGGCAGAAGCGAAGGAGGCACGGGGCGGCCCGAGGGACGCCGCGGGGAAAGGCCGGTGACACCGCAGCCGCCCCTCTCCCTTCCCCGAGCCTGGCAGACCGCCCCCGCCAGGCCCAGCCCCTCACCAGTCCGCCGCTCCCCTGTTCGGCGCGCTGAGGGCGCCCGTCAGGGTCCGCGCCGGCAGCTTGATGTTCACCGTGAAGCGCTGCATGGCGAGGCCGGGGAGCGCCGGGCCCGGTGGGGCGGCCTGAGCCCCAGCAGCCGACGGCCGAGCCTGCCACGGCCCTGCCCGACACTGCTGCCGCCTCGCAGGAAGCACCGCCTCGGCAGTGCGGCCGGTCCGTGCCGCCGGGGTCCGCCGGGGCCCCGCGATTCGGGAACGGCAGTTCCGGGTCGGCCGCGCCCGCCAGCGCTGGGAGGGCCTGCGCTGGGCCGCGGCGGCCGCCCTGCCCCGGGCCGGGCACCTCAGCGCGGCGGCTGCCCGCTATCTGCCACCCCAGGCACCGGCCCAGGGTGTCTGGTTTCCAGCACACCCCGTGGCGCTTCCAGGCAACCCCAGAGCCGCCAGCCGCGCCTATGCAGTTAAACGGCTTAAAGTTTGATACTTATTGTTTGTATAGCAATCAAAAGTGTATCATTGTATTTACAGATAAATTAGAATACTAAGTGCCTTGACATGAGCATGTTGCATTCTTGCTTAGCAATGATTTAAATTAAATGTGTGAAGACCAACAAATTACGTCCTCTATCTCTTTTAAATGTGGGCATGCGTATTTTCTGTCTGGTTTTGGTGGACTTTTGTGAAGGGAAACTCCAAAACTGTTTAGGTATTGGAACCATACAGTCTACTGATGCTGGACCACAATACTGGGGTGGCTTAATCCTATGAATGAGGGTTGAAATGTATCATAAAAGATTTAAAGCTTTTGTAAAAAGATTATTCTGTTACCCAGGCAACATCTCTTCCAAGTATTGGTACCATAAAATAATCAACTGGAATAATCCTGAACAGGTAAATTACTGCTGCATCAACCTTGACTGTTACAATAGTTTGCTAAATACTTTGAAACACAGCATCAGATAAGTCATAAATAAAACAAAGAGAGGGCTAATGAGTAGGACAGAGAGCTCAGTCTGGTTCTACCTCCAATTTGCCAATCTCTAAAATCATTCCACCTTATCTAATGCTGACCAACACGGTCCTGTGCATTAAACAGGACCCAGGGAGAGTCAGTCTATCAGAATCTACATCTCTGTCTCATTTCCCACCCAGTACAAGATAAGGAAGCACTTTTTTTCTTCCCCTTTTCTCTTGTTTATGAGGTCTTGAGACAGGGCTTGCCTGTTACTCTGCATTTGTACAGTGTTTCATGTGCTCAGAACTCATGGAAGTTGAGTTAAAGTGCAACCTAGAGGTCATACAGGAAAATAGTAAGGTAAAAGAATAGCAGTGTACCCATCAATCCTGTATATCCTGTAGACTGACAATGTGAAAAACCTCCTGAGAAATACATCAGATAAACAGACATAGATCTGACATATGGGTGTAATCGCTCACAGATTCCCTCAGAGGGAATAGGAATGCTAATCCCAGCTACCCACATCCAATGCCCATTTCATTGATTTGAAATTAAAAATGTAGGGGTTTTTTCCTAAGAAGGGAAACCAAAAATTCTACTAACATAACCCTGAGCTTTTATAGCGGTGACTATTACTAGAGTTCAGACACTGGCTCTTGTACACGCATATCTGCTCTAGGTAAACATGGGAGTGTTGTGCCTAGGATGCCAGGAACTAGTCAATAGATATGAATGCCACTAAATGACCCAGAGAATGGATAAAAGGAGAGAAGCTTGGAGTACTTCAAAGCTTTGAAAATATCCTAGCAATCGGAGAAAGCATTTGTTTACTATTTTATTGGGTATGTACTTGAAGTACTTTTTTATAGCTAATAAGCAATATATCAGCATTAGTGCATTTTACTCTTAAGATAGAGAGTAAGAGCAACAGTGACATGAAATTGGGATTTGAAATCTATGTGAAACAATGCCGTATACTCAGGACTGATAAATTGGTGTTCCTGACAACCCCATGTTCCGTGACATAAATGTTTAAGGAAGAAGAAATATCTAAGAAGATACGCTTCATAAAAAACCTGATTTTAAGATCCACCTGCGACTCCATGACTACAGCTAATAAAAATTTGAACATAGTAATTTATTGAATTTGATAAAGCATACATTGAGAAATTAGTGTCCTTGTGCATATTGCATATTAAATGGGTGGAAAAAGTTTTAATCCATGTTATTCATGTTTTGGGTTGTGTGGTTTTTTTAAATTAAATTCAGAAATTCAAATTTCCAGAAACCATGGTAACCATGTATATCCAGTAGAGTGTTATTAATTGATGCATATCATATATCCTACTCACCAATATTTAGGTTGGATACAGCCCACAAAATATTTTTATGAGAGCACAAACTTTCAGTTATTCTTATTTCATAATGTATAACATTTTCATTACATGGTTTTTACATTCTTCAGAAAATTATGTATTAGGACTTGTGTGATTCCAATGTCCAGTGAAATTTGGGAGCTGATGTCAAAGTATGGCTGTGCTTCAAGGGTTTAGATGGAAGACATCCATGGAAAATTTCAATATGGTGCAAAATAACTGTGTATAATTCAATATGTGGCAGTGCAATCTGCATGCGGCAAGAAAACAAACAGCCTAGCATATCAGCCACTTGAACCATGGTAATTCCTTCACCAGTGTCTTTCCTCCACAAAATGGGACATGAATTCTGTGGTCTGGGCTGGTTTATGACTAAACAATACTGTGGAGCTTTGAGCCTCTAAACCTCTTATAAGCTCAAGGGAAACTAAGGATGCTTAAAGCTTGGTAAGATAATGCAATCAAATAAAAGACTAAGATGGCCTGTGAAAGATAAAGTCCCTGTTTAAACACAAACAGCCTTAGTTAGCAGACAGTGACATTATTTTAAAGTAAGCTTTTGTTTACCACATTTGATGGACCTCCAGTCCTCACGGCAGTTACTCAGCTATCAGTTGATGCTATGAATGACCAGTGCTATTGCAGGTTGTGGATGTATTCCCACCAGTTCCTCTGAGAGGTATCAGCAGCTTTAGGTACTAGTTTCTGATAAGGCATTACATAGTCAATCTCAGTAGCAGCTTTACAATTGTTCATTTTTTTCTAATAAAATAACTTTTATGACTGTTACACAATGTTTTGCTATGGGATTGGGGTTCTTTGGTGTACCTTACTGCTCTTTCTTGAAAAGTGTCCTGGAAAATGCTCTGATCTCTTTGATATACTGGTATATACCAGATGGAGGACCAAAGCCTTGCAGGTAAGCAGAAGCAAAAAAAATAGAAGTTCCAGGAAAATTTTGGAAATACAATACACAAAGCTTGCTTTCCTTCTTACCTGGCACAGTGATGACCTGTCACATTTCTTTTTCCTCTGGAGTAATTATAAATTGATCACAGACAGGAAGAAAAGATGCAGGTTTTGGAACGCAAGGTGCAAGTGCACCAGAGTTCCTGGTCAACTTGATTTGTCACTTTTCCAGTTTAAATAAAGCAAAGAATGATCACCTAGGAACCAGTCAGTAAGAATCAGAAAACCATGCAGCAGTCTGCCAGAACAAAATTATAAACTATGCAATCTATATATTGGTAGCAGAACAAAATACCCAGATTTGTGACAGTCAGAGACAGTAATTCTACACAGCTGCTGGAATCCAAATATTAAATAAACATGCTTAAAAAAATCAGCTTCTGAAGTTGGTTCACTGATGATGCTTTAGAGGGTGCTTCACAGGTTGTGGCTCTTGGGCATGCAGGGGAAGGACATTTGTGCATCCTGGAGGAAGGAATAGCAAACCTCCTTTGAGGTTTGCTTAAAGATGAAAGAAGACTCTGGAAAAGGCTCTGAAAGCAAACCAGCACAGTGAGCAGCACAGGAGCATGTCTATGGGAAGCTGTATGGTTTGGATGGCCTCCACCTCACCAGAGGCGAGCCCATGTGCCTGGGGGGCAGACCGGCAGGAGCAGGTAGAAGGTAGCTCTGCAGAGACATCGCATGCCTGAGAAGTGGAAAGAAGTGGAAGTTGATAACAATTAGTTTAGAGTGTGGGAAGCATGGGAAAGGGAGAAATACGTGGTCAGTGCAGTGAAGGCAGGTTACAAGGGTTTTTTTTTCCAGTAAGGCTGACTCCTACAGTGGCTGTTTTTCACACTTTAAACTGCTTTCTCATATGGCCTTAAGTTACTGAAAGAAATCAAGTGATTCTTAGTACTTTTTCTATGGTGGTTTCAGATTTTAAAGAGCTTGTGTAAATGTTTCCCATAAGTACAGTAATTATTTGATCTAACTTTGAAACAGTGCTGAAAAAGCAAGTTTTATGATCACTGATAAAGGTAATGCAGAGGTAAAAATCGTCACAAGACCCATCACGTTTGACATATAAAGTGTCCTGTTCTTATAAATGTCTGCAGGGTAGGAAATGACTTGGCTGAAATATCATATCTATTAATAGACAAATAACATGTATTTATATATATGAATTTGTATTCATATATATGAATATGAATTCATATTCATTCATATATTTCATCCTCTAAAGAGTCCATTAAAAAAAATACTGATATTGTATTGTAGTAGAGATCAGACCCCTGCCTCACCAGCTATGAATAAAATTTATTCCTTCACAGTCCTGTTTGAGCTGTGTATGTTGGTTTATATCCTGTGGCATAAGCAGTATTCATCTATTGTTTCCCCTTGAGTGAAAGTAGGAGAGAAGGTTGTATCTTTGCTTTATTGCTGTTTTTCTAACATGTTCACATCCTCTTCTTTAAAGAAGATTCTTTAAAATGTAAAATTGTTCTCCCTACACGCAGCAGAGGTCAGAAAGAAATAACAATAGCTGTTGTTTTAGTTCATTCTCATACATGCAAGAGAGAGTTTGACTGGCTTCAGCCATGTGATAATCTGATTTAAAGGCCCTCCATACTGTGGCAATATTCCCATGCTGGATTTTATTTACCTTTCACTTCTGACTTTTCTCTCTTCAGCACAGAAGAAAATCAAAGGCAGATTTAAAAAAAAAAACCAAACACACACACAGAACCAAACAAAAAATCCCCAGGCCTTCAGGGATTGGCATGCAATTCTTTTTAGGAGTTTTATCAGTTAAAGATATCTCATGCCTCGGAATAATGATCTCTGTTCAAATGGGAATTATGATTAAATGCAGGGCTAAGAAATCTCTGCAATCTAGGACTTCTACAAGGGTACACAGTGTTCTTCCATGCTTCATTAAGCTTGCCTGAAATGACCCAATCAGTGTCGAAAAGGTTCAGAAGAGATAAGCTACTTGAGAATTTATTTTTTTTTTTAACTTCACTCACTGTAGGGTCATAGAGCAGAGCTATAAGAAATGCATATGGGAACTGAAATTTACAGGGCAATTTATACAGGAATGCACAAACATAGTGATTTTTTCACACAAGTAATATTTGAAAGCTTTTTCAAGACAAACTTATGTGGAAATAACCTTTAAAAGCAACACTGCATAAGGTAATTTAAGAAGTCAGGTTTTTCCAGAGTGGAATGTGACTGGGGAATTTAAAATCTATGGCATTAAGTGGGATTTTGTTACTCGTGAAAATGTACCTCTATCTCTTCCTTGCAAAACATTTTCAGACTGTCACCTTGAAACTGCCATAAAGGAGTTGCTATGTTCCTATACTGCAAATACTGGGGATGATTTCAGTTTTCTGTTGTTTCTCCTCAATGAAGTCAGGAAGGAAGGAATATATTCAGTTTGAAGCCAGTTCTCTCAGACCATATTTACAATAATATATTTGATGACTGGCATTCTTAATGGGACATAAATTGCCAGAGTAAGAAACCTGTATTTCCAAATATTGCTATATGTAACTATTTCTTTTTTCTTCCTCTAAAACAGCCATTCAGCGGGACCTGGACAGGCTGGAGAGTTGGGCAGAGAGGAACCTGATGAAATTCAACAAGGGCAAGTGCCGAGTGCTGCACCTGGGGAGGTCGAACCCCATGCACCAGTACAGGCTGGGGGCTGACCTGCTGGAAAGCAGCTCTACTGAGAGGGACCTGGGAGTCCTGGTGGACGACAAGCTCACCATGAGCCAACAGTGTGCACTTGTTGCCAAGAAGGCCAATGGTATCCTGGGGTGCATTAAGAGGAGCGTGGCCAGCAGGTCGAGGGAGGTTCTCCTCCCCCTCTACTCTGCCCTGGTGAGACCCCACCTGGAGTACTGTGTCCAGTTCTGGGCTCCCCGGTTCAAGAAAGATGAGGAACTCCTAGAAAGAGTCCAGAGGAGAGCAACTAGG
>BOSO01033669.1:0-11292 GCA_018403395.1 Gorsachius goisagi
ACTTTGGTGGGACTACCCCCGTGCTGCCCAGCGCTGAATAAACATACCTACTTTACAATCTTACAGATTGTGGAGTCTGTTTTCCGCACATCAACACCCTCTTCTGCTAATAGGTAATCGAGGACCACACGATGTTCTATTATTGCAGTCTGCATCAGAGTGCTAAAGCATAAAATAAATTATGGGAGTTTTCGGGCAACAAGCCATCCAATAAGTCGCTCTGAGTGCTTACGATAAAGAGAACACTTACTAAGATCACATATGCCAACGTTTTCCCAATTTCTCAATATCTTTTCTTAGCTAAAGGCCACCCACCTCCATGGAGACGTGACTTTTCTTAGTTACAGGATGAATTTGCTAATTTCTCTCCAGAGCCTTCAATTGGAACAATTTAATTCACCCCAGTCCAAATTGACCCAGCACCGCGTCCCACGATTTGGACACCCAATTATCTGTCTGTTGGATACTCAGTCTCTTTTGATATTTCAAAGTAACAGGTTAGCTTACAGAATTATTACCAAAACCCCAGGAATCTTAGTTTACACAGGATTATACCAAACGCAATGAAGCGGATTATTAAAGAAAATCAGTACTTCCGCCCCAAGAACACTCTAATTCAGTGTAACACAGTCCATTTGTCCACCCGCACATCTCATTTGTCATGTTCATATATCTTTTCTTCTGATTTTAACTTTGAGAGGGTCATTTGTTGGGACTGTCTCCCAAGTATCAGGGTTGGAGGATGCTTTTACCCATGTGAAGTGAGTCCACCCCTTTTCTGCAGTTCTTACAGCTGTTTCAGTGGTGAGGAGTATTTGGAATGGTCCTTCCCATTCAGGTTGCAGCCTTGATTCCTTCCAGGTCCGAATCAGGATCCAATCTCCTGTTTGAAAGTGGTGAATAGGGAATTCCAGACGTGGGGTTTGAGCCAATAACCCACGGGTCCTGAGAGATGACAAAAAAAGAGACAACCCCAGAATATAGTTCTTAAGAAAAATATCTTTTGTTTCAAATTGTGGTATCTCACCCCTCCAGCCCAAATAGGGCAATCCGAATAGCATCTCATATGGTGAAATTCCAGTATCCCTTCTTGGTGCTGTCCAAACCCGGAGGAGTGCTAAGGGTAAGCATTTTACCTAAGGAAGTCAGGTTTCTAACACTAGTTTAGTTAATTGTTTCTTTAATGTCTGGTTCATTCGCTCCATCTTCACAGAAGAGGAGGGTTGTGCAAGTCCCACTTAATCTCTAAGGCCTGCATTAGCCTTTGCAACACTTGTGAAGTAAAATGACTTCCTTGGTCCGAATCAATGTTTTCAACTATCCCATATCTACGGATTATTTGCTCCAATAAGACCTTAGCCACTGTGTTTGCATATACCGAGGGGAAAGCTTCTACCCATCCGGTCAGATGGTCAACTAGGACCAACAAGTATTTAAGTCTACCAACTTTAGGTAATTCAGTAAAGTCCACCTGCATTCTTTGGAAAGGTCAAGTTCCTGGTTCCTGTCCCCCTTTAAGTGGGTCACGGATGACCTTTTTATTTACTTTTGGGCATATGGTACATCCTCTGCATATTTGCTTTGCTAAAGTATATATTCCCACACAGACATACTTTCTTAACACAGCATCACACATTGCCTGCACTCCCCAATGACTTCCTTGGTGTAAAATTGCTAATATCTCCCTCATTGTTGCCTTGTTTATTAGTTCCCTTCCATCAGGCAGGGTCCATTTTCCAGATTCTATGGCTCCTAACTCCTTGGAGACTTCTTTGTCTTTTTCATTAAAAATCTGTTTGTCCTTCGGGGCGGGCACCTCGGGCATAAGGTAATTCACGTTGGTTTGGGACTGCAAAGCAGCCTCACGAGCTTTTTCATCAGCCAGCCAATTCCCTTTAGCTGTTATGAGTTTCCTTTTTGATGTTCCTTGACATGCACTATGGTAACCTCCTTGGGTAACTGTAAATTATTCAGGACTCGCCTTCTTTCAGGGTCTAGTGGGCAAGTCCAGAAAGCGTCTTTCAAATCAATAACACTGAACCACTTATGTTCACAAGGAATTTTGCTCATCAGGGTATAAGGGTTAGGGACCACAGGATGTCATTTTCATACTATTTCATTGATTTTTCTTAGGTCCTGTACCAGTCGATAAGAACCATCAGCCTTCTTCACCAGCAAGATGGGGGTATTATATGGCGACATACACTGTTCCAACAACCCGTCAGTGATCAACCCCTGTATCACAGGTTTGAGTCCCATCTGACCTTCAATCGAAATGGGGTATTGCTTTTGCTTTATTACCCCATGTCCTTCTTGCATACTTATTTTCAGAGGAGGTATTCTAAGGCCCCCCCCCCCATTTCCTTCTCTGACCCCCACTTTGGGGTCTGTTTCCTGTTCATCCACTTCTGTCAACAAGTTCATTGATATTACTGTCCAGTAATAGTTTTATCTCCCACCTTTAATGTAGTACTTTCAAATAATGGTACTGTTATTCCAATTCCCTCTACCCCTGTTACCTTCAAAGTTCTATCAGTCAAATTAAGCCCCAACACCTTGTGGGCCAATGAGGACCTAGCAGCTCCAGAGTCTACTACAAAAACAACCTCCTCCCCTTTAGGTCCCACCGCAACATTTATCAAGGGTTCCTGGTGAGACCAGACTTCTGTGAACCCCTGACCCCCCTACTCCGAATTTATAAGTGCAAACAGCTTTTCTTCCTTCTTCCATTCAGGGCACTCTCGCTTGATATGCCCAGGCCAACCACACTTATAACACCTTCCTGAAGCCTCTCCCTGTGTGGGTTTGAGCTGGGACTTCACAGGCCCTCTTTATCATTTTCCTGGAGGGCCTTTTCTTCCACTCTCGAATCTCCATCTCACAACTTGATCGACAGTGGAAACCATTATCCTGGCCTTCTGTTTTTCTTTCTCATCCCCTCCTAACATACACTTTTTGGGCTTCTCGCAGCAGATTTTCCAAGGGCTGTTCACTCCACCCTTCCATCTTTTGAAGTTTCTTTTGTATATCTGGCCAGGCTTTAGTTACAAAATGTACTTTCAACAGGCCTTAAGCCACAGGGTCTTAAGGATTTAACCCTGAGTATTTCCTCATTCTATCTCTAAGCCTTTCTAAGAAGAAGAACGGAACACCAGCCCTCCTGTAACACTCTTGATAGCTTGTGGTGAATCCTAAAGCATTTCAACAATAAACACCATGGTATTTTCCTAGATCTAATACAAAAGGCACAGGTCAGGGCAGGACCTTGGGAAGACATTCAGTCCAACTACTTGCTCTAAGAAAAAACCTAGTCTACAGATGCTTCTTCCACTACAGAGAAGGTCAGCCTAATTCATGAACAGCCAAGTTCCGAGATGAAAGTGCCAATACACAGCTCAGCTGTGTGAAGACAACAGTGATACAGCCTCTCCTATTGCAGTGGGTTGACCCCTGCTGGCAGGTGAGCCCCCACCCAGTCACTTGCTCACTCCCTCCTCAGCAGGATGGGGGAGAGAATCAGAAGGGCAAAAGCAAGGAAAAAAAAAATAAACAAACAAAAAAAAACTAGTGGGCTGAAATAAAGACAGTTTAATAAGTGAAGGGGAAAAAAAACCCAAACAAACAAACCAAGAAAAAGAAGAGTGATGCAGAAGCAGTCACTCACCACCAGCAGACTGACGCCCAGCCAGTCCCCAAGCAATGGGTACTTTGGAAAAACTCTTCCCCCCGCCCCCCCCCCCCCCCCAGTTTTATTGCTGAGCTTGATGTGATATGGTATGGAATATCCCTTTGGTCATTTCAGATCAGCTGTCCTGGCTGTGTCCCCTCCTAACCTCTCCCCACCCCCAGCTTACTCCCTGTGGCAGCAGAACGAGAAAGAGAGAAGACCTTTTCATGCTGTGCAAGCCCTGTTTGGCAGTAGCTAAAACATTGGTGACCAAAACAGAGTTTGATAACACACCAATCTAAAACACAGCACCATATGGGCTGCTATGAGGAAAATTAACTCAATCCCAGCCAGATGCAGTACACCTATCTTTTCACTTCACTGATTCACTGTTTCCATTTTTATAGACTTTTTGATGTCCCACTGCTTTATTCAACCTATTCTCCCCTCCACAGAAAGATGAGTTTAACTACCACCATGGGGCTTTTCTAAACCACGTAGTTCTTAATAGTTTGTCAGATGTTTCTGCGTGAATGGACCAACAGAGGAAGAATCTTCTGTTTGACCAATGGGTTTTGTTTGTTTCTGGCATAGTCACACCACCTTCTCAAACACATAAACAAATCAACAATAGCATTTTTCTGTTGGCAAATGCATCCACACAGGAGTTCTGTGGCAAAACTCTATACTATTGACCCCGCGCTCTAAACATTAAATATAGTATGCAAATTAAATAGCTTAATTATTCCAAGCAATTTGTCCTTTGAAAGCCCACAAAGAACAAAAATCTGTCAACAATCACCTTTCAGTTTATTCTCAATATCAACATTATTCTTTGGGGGAAGCAATGTGCTTTCAGAACATTTAAGATTTAATCTTAAATTTATATTTGTGGGGGAATGGTTCAAAGCTGCGTCAGAGTAGGTTCAGACTTGACATTAGGAAACATTTCTTTACCAAGAGGGTGGTCAAACATTGGAACAGGCTTCCTAGAGAGATGGTCAATGCCCCAAAGCCCATCAGTGTTTAAGAGGAATTTGGAAAATGCCCTTAATAACATGCTTTAACTTTTGGCCAGCCCTGAATTGATCCAGGCTGTTGAACTAGATGATCATTGTAGTTCCCTTCCAACTGAACTCTTCTAGTCTTAAATATAGTTTGGGAGAAAAAAAGAAAACCACAAAAACACACAAACCCACAACCAAAAAACCACACCCACATTTATGTTGTTCTTGAAACCTCCCCAGTAACTTTTAAAACTTTCCAAACTGTAGTATCACTTAGACTCATGCCCTTCTTTGCACAGGTTTAACACAATACTTAAAGCCTACTGCACACTTGCTTCTTTGATCTTAAGAATACTGTATATATGGCTTCATAGTATTTCCTACAAGTTTTGATATTGCTTTCTTGCTCTTGATTCTTGCTAGTCAGTCTTTAAATAAGTAGAGCAAATAAAAGGTGAATGTTGAAAAACTTCCCATAATTTTATTAGCAACAGCTGATCTACAGTCTTGTTCAAGTATGAGAACACATTTTTCCTGAGTGTTATTCCATTCAGAGCAAGAAACACACATCTACCTTATAATGCTATTTTTACACCTTCCTGGGATTAATTTTGCAGAGATTGTCATATTACTTCAAAAGAAATGCTGTCAATTATGAAATTGCCATTGCCTTTATACATCAACAAAAATAATTTGAAGTAGCTAAAAAACACAGAATTATTTCTTAACCAATATATACCCAGAAGTCCGTTCTCAAGAGATTCCTCTGTTCAGCATATACGTTTCCCTCCTGTATGAATTCAATACCATTTTAATGGGAAATACAAACTTGGGGTCCCTTGGATTTTTGGCATATGAGCAAAATTAAGTTAGTCAGAGTACTTTGACTATTGAGGTTCTAAGCTAATTTCCATTAACTACAGTAGTTCACTTCCAAAGAAGAAGGAAAATCAAAACAAAGAAAAAAATAACCCACAAGAAAATCCTTTATAAGAGCTGAAAACAAAATATTCCTTCATCATGTATTAAAAAAAATTTAATATGCTCTTTTCCAGCAAATGTCACATCATGATGTCACACTGATATCGAGATGATGATTCATGTTTTCCTAAAAATCAGTTATTTGTATATATGGATGTATATGTCTATATATAATAAATATATCAGTGTTCTCACTTTTTAGAATTACAATCATAAAAAGATACTTTGCTTAATTTTTAGAATAGATTAGAACAGAACAATGATGTTCAATGCAGTACCTAAAAGTGGTATTTTAATGTTTAAATCAGAGAGGGTTTATTTTTTAACTAATAATTTAAAATAATCTTACCATGCAAAAAAAGTTTTCCAGAAATTACTTTCAACGTTTTAAACTCTTTGATCCCATGAAAAGTAAAAAGATATCATTATTAATACACAAGAAGGGTGTACACAGCATACTGTGTGTCACACAGTAACAGTAACCTACAGTTAGGAGGGAAATATTCACTTTGCAAGGAAGCACTATAATTTCTACAAGTTAAGTAGGGGGAAAAAAATCCTCTTTTCTGACCCAGAATTTTTTCTTTATATTTGCTACATATGTGCATTTGTATGTACATCTAATTTTTAAACAAGAAAAAAAAATGTGGTATAGATATGGTCATTTGTTCCTTAAAACCTCTTGAGTTAATACCTTTTACTTCACACTTGCAACACATTCAAAGAGCACGCATGGTCAATTAACACAGCTCACCTTAAGCCATGTTCTCCACTTATGATCAAAAGGATATACCTTTGTCCCATGTTCAAAAGCCTTTAACCAACTTAGGCTTCTAAGCCAAACAATGCTTTTCAAAGTGGGACTGAGAAGTTAGCACTTTTGAGAAAAAGCTCGCCTAATATTTACATAAAATACAGTTAAGCAATACTGCTACTTTAAGCTTTGAGGGACAAAGATATGTAATGGGACAGTAGAGGTCAAGTAAATTTAAAAAAGTTATGACTAAGCAATTTCAGACATTTATGTTCCCTGTCTCACCATTTTGATTATTATTTTCCTATTTTTAAAGTGGTTTTGTCCATCTCAACCATATGAATGGCCTAAACAAATAACACAGACTTAAGAAATGAACAAATGACTATGCTGAGGAAGCAGTGACAGTGACTGAAATAAGTACTGTCACATACCTAAGAGAAACCAGAGAAACCCACTAATTAAAAAAAAAATTTAGAAAGTTTTGTTGTGGGGGCTTTTTTTTTTTTTTTTTTAAATAAATTGAAACTTGAATCTCTATCCAACCCTGTGACTTCAACAGTGGTTCACTGCTATACTGCATTTTACAAGATGAGATCATTAACGGTTAAACAGCTGCACATGCACAAACACTTTCAATGAAATATATGACTGAGGCTGACAAAGTACAATACGAAAAATGTGTACACAATAACAATTTCTATACTGGTTTCCACTCAAATTCAGATATGCTATTAAGTATGAAGCAGAACATTTACCTCTCTTGGTTTCTCATAAATCATGCTTACATCTTCAGAAGCACGGTTTATACTGATACATGCAGAAAACGTTCATACAGGCAATCAGTGAGTTTTCTCCAAAGATTTCTAAGTGATGGCTTCTTATCTATTTGCTCTGAAATCACCTTATTTCATTTGGTCTAAAGTAATGCCACAATTAGCCCCTAATCTACCATTACCTATCCATACACTTAACATTACCAGTGGGTGGATCTTATAAAACAACACAAGTTCTGCACTACTGACTGTAGAACCAAATCTCTGAATTCCTTCTCTGGGTGGTATATGTTGGTATCATTCAATAACTTTCATGCGTTTTTAAAAGCTTGGGAGAAACCCCTAGCATTACTGCCTCTCCTGTAGCAAATGTATATAGTTAAGTAATTATACTTAAACATCCGTAAAATTAAATAAATGCAAGCTATCTGTCCTCTATTTTTTCTTGGGTTTAGATCTTGAAATAGCCACAGCACACAATTCCATCAACCAAAAATTAGGCCAAAATGAGACAGAGTATTATTACTGGTAGTATTTTATCCGTCTCCACCCCTCCTTTTTCCACATCAGTTAAGGATCCCAATACCTTTGTCCATATACAGAAGACCAACTGTATTATTTAAAGTAGGAAGTAACACATTCATAAGCAAGCATTAAAATAAATTCTGACTTCCTTTCAACTCTCCTAACCTTATTGAAAAGGCAGTTTATTCCCCCAATACAAATCATTACTTTCACGTACATGACCCAAGACAAAAGTCTTTGGCATAAACACCTCACATCCACTTGGAACATTCCCATTCATCCACACACCAAACACTGGTGCAGACATATTTCAAGGCCTGCTAGTCTAAGGCAGAAGCTGTATTACCACAAGAACTGCACAATGTGTAGTAGAGCACATCATATATAGATAAATGTTTTTTAATTCAGAAGGCTTATTTTAACACGAGCCAAATTCCAACTAAACAAACATTGCCTTTGCACACTTGTGGCTCCAAAATAACAACCTCTGGTTTAGTTAAAGAGAAATGATACAATAGATTTTATTTCCTGAACAGTGGGTGGATTCCAAAGGTTTTATTAAAGATCCTTTTATCCTCCAGCATACTTAAGGTTACTCTTCAGTTTCATGTGTGCATCTGGGTCTTTATGGCTTCTTCCTCCTTTTGCTTTAAAAATCAGTCTACAGTCTGGGCATAAGCCCCTTATTCCAGTTTACATCATTAAATAAAAATCACAAAAAATTGCAACCGATGACCCAACAAGGCTCACACAACAACGTAGATATTAAAGCCTGTCACCAATCCGCAAAGCAACTCCCCCTGCAAGTTCTTTCATTAATCTGCTTCCTTACCATCAGTCTCCTACACCCATCATCGCCGATATTCCCCCAAAACCTCCTGACTCACCAGCCATCCTTTCCCTCTCCATTTTGGAAGGCCGGGTTCTCTACCATATCAAACCCACCCATAGGAACCACAGTTATTTACCCAGCTACAAGCGCCTCGGCAAAGCCTGCACACGGGCGCACACACACAACGCGGCGGCAGGGGAACGGCGAGCGGGAAACCGAACCGACCGCGCCATGTAACGCACCAGTGGGGCCAAGCCGGAGGGAGCCTGGGGCAGCAATGTCTGGGCTGTACCCCCAGCGGCACTTAAAGCGTGTGTGCCGACGGCAGCCCGCACTCACCTAACAGCAGCAGCTTTAGTTCCCGACGGGCGTCCCGCTTGTCCCGGCGCAGCTGCCGCTCGATCTCGTCGTTGATCCGCCGGGCTTCCTTGGCTTCTTCGCTCAGGCAGCACGCCATGATGGACTCCAAAGTCATTCTTCCTCACTGGTTCAGACACAACCCCCACCCCCCCACCCTAAAAACGCGCGCGCAAACACACACCCCACCAGAGCACCAGCCCCGGGGGGAAACAGACGTTCTCTGTCCGGGAGCCCCCACCCGGGCACTGCAGGGCAAGCTGCCTCGGTGCCACACACAGGCAAGGAAAAAGAGAGGAGGCCCAGGCAGCACAAATCCCCCGTTTCCTGCCTCTAATAGTCGCCGCTTCCAACTCCTCCTCTCTAAATTATGCACCAAGCAACATGAAAACATCCACCATCGCAGTCGCGGCGGCGGCAGCAGCGCTATCTAGGCGAGCCAAGCTGCTCGACACAGACACCCCTCCTTTCCTCACCGCTATCTCTGCCACCACCTCCTCCTCCTGCAACCAACGCGATCCCTTGAGTGTCCCTCGCAAACTACACCCCCACCGCCCTCCGAAGTAACCCCCTACGGAAACGCTAATGGCCGCTAATCCCTCCTACACACACACTTTCCTGCCGCTCCTTCTGTCCTAAAGCGAGTTCGGCTCCTCCGAAAGCGGGCAAGCCCGCCACCGCCCGGCAATCTCAGCGTGCGCCTGGCAGGAGAACCTTTCTTCCAGGCACGGTCGCTCGCTCCTCTCGCAGGGAGAACCGCTGCCGAAGAGCCGTCGCGGCTCGTTCCTGCCCTGACAGTAAGAAAGAGAGAGGGAGCGGGTAGAAAGGGCACCACCAGAGAGGAAGAGAAAGCAAGGCAGAGACTGGGTAATGCATACCGTAAGCCCAGCTCGCCGGGCTTTTCAATGGCTTGGCTCCGCGGGCATGGTGAGGCAGAAATATGGCGGAATGTCTCTCCCGCTGTCTTTCCTACTCTTCTCCTGCGCCGCTGCGCGCCGGGAAAGAACGGCTGGCGGAGCCAGGATCTCCCGGGATGCTGTCCCCGACCAAGTCCGGCGCTCGACGGCCGCCCCTGCCAGGCCCGCAGCCGTCGGGGAGGGGATAAGAGAAGAGTGGAGGGGAGCGGACGGTCTCTCACAGCAAATGGCCATGAGAAACACAGCCTTCTCTTATTTGTCCTGTAGGGCAGAGGATTTTTTTTTTTTACATTCTGCACGTTTTATTTGCTTTTGCTACCTTTGGTTTTAGTCGATAATGCACATTTTTATTATACCCTTGCATTCTCTTCCCAGAAGAGATGTCTTCAGTTCATAGGGAAAGGGGAAAAATTTAATGATTTACATGAGGGGAAAAGTATCTTTTCCACCTTCAGATGGAAATTAAAATGTGGGGGATAAAAGTATACTAGACACTAGTAACTTTTTATGCCAGTAATCCTGAAAATGGTATTTGAATACCAGAAGAAATAAAAGACATTTACAACAAATAAAAACAGTAGGATATTTCCCTTGCTTATAAGAACCTAATATTCTGTTATTTCAAGGCATCGATTTATTGCATTTTATATCCTGTTGTTGTGACCTTTATTCAACCAGTGCTTTTAACTACCATCCTTTTTCACAACCCCAGACCAGTTTGCCTTCAATTATAGTACTAGAAAGCCTGTAGCCTTTAGTAGCCGCCAGAGTGATAGCACACAATTTGATGGGCATATTAAGTTCTAGTTTTTGTGGATTTGTAAAATTTTCAAAATTCCCATACCTGCCCTACCTTTTCCCACCTCCATATTAAATTAGCTACCTGGGAATGTTGCAAAATCTTCCAGGAAAGTCATAGTAGTCTATTAAGTAGGTAGAGAGGTGCATCACACTCAATCTTCTAGTTTCATGTGTGATCTCTCCAGCACCTGCTGCCATTTGTTTTGAAAATCATGTGCTCTTTCTTACAGCTGTTCGTATGTGCTAACAATATGAATTAAGTAGAGTCTACCATAAGGTGTAAGACTAAGAGGAAATTAAAAAATGAAAATGTAATAATCAATGGTATCCTGGGGTGCATTAAGAGGAGTGTGGCCAGCAGGTTGAGGGAGGTTATCCTCCCCCTCTGCCCTGGTGAGACACCACCTGGAGTACTGTGTCCAGTTCTGGGCTCCCCAGTTCAAGAAAGATGAGGAACTCCTAGAGAGAGTCCAGAGGAGAGCAACTAGGATGAGGGGACCTCATCAACACATACAAATATCTTAAGGGCAGAAGTCACGAGGACGGAGCCAGACTCTTTGCAGTGGTGCTCAGCGACAGGACAAGGGCTAATGGGCGCAAACTGAAGCATAAGAGGTTTCTGCTGAATATGAGGAAGAACTTCTTTACTCTGAGGGTGACGGAGCACTGGAACAG
>BOSO01033672.1:0-14909 GCA_018403395.1 Gorsachius goisagi
CTCCACTTCCCCTCTTCAGGAAGCTGTAGAGAGCAATAACGTTGCCCCTCAGCCTCCTTTTCTCCAAACTAGGTATACCCAGAGTCCTCAGCCGCTCCTCACGGGACATGCCTTCCAGCCCTTTCACCAGCTTGCTTGCCCTCCCCTAGATGCATTAAAGTACCTTAATATCCTTCTTAAATTGTGAGGCCTGGAACTGCACACAGTACTCAAGGTGAGGGCGTGCCAACACTGAATACAGTGGGATAACCACCTCTTTGGAACAACTGGCTATTGTGTTCGATGCACCCCAGGATGTGGTTTGCCCTCTTGGCTGCCAGGGTCATATTGACTTGGCTGCTGACTCGTATTGAGCCTGCTGTCAGCCAGTAACCCCAGATCCCTTTCTGCAGGGCTGTTCTGACCATTTTCCCGTACACATAGACAAAGTCTTTCAGCAAGCAGGATTAGAGTAGCACCACTTTCTACATCTGAACTTCTGGTTGAAAATCCAAGTTTAGGTTGCAGTAAAAATAGATGTAGTTTTCATTCCCTTTAGAAACTGTTATCTTTGTGAACTCTAAAAGAAAGACAAACTCAGCCTTTTTGGATAGTCAGTGGAATATTGAGTATGTTGAAAAAGCAATGAAAACTTCCACGGTTTTCATGTCAATTACATTGTTTAGTGACAAGGAAGATAATTTTTAAACTATTTTTTTTTCATTTTTTTTTATGCTTTCTGCTACTTACTTTCTAATTAATACTACTTTCATCATCTTTCTTTACTTCTTCAATGGTTGTGTCACTGCTGTAGCACTTTTTACTTCCTTTCTTTCTCCCTTCCACCTTTCAGTATAAGGAAGACCCCACCTGAAAACCTCAAATACATTTTCATTTCAGTAAACCCCATATATAACAGTCTCTAATTATAAAGCACACTGAAGTAGTGAAATTAGGAGTGCTATGATAGATGTAGCAGCAGAAGTAACTTGGGTAAGAGCATTCTGGGTAGTGAGATTTTTCATATATTTTTGTGCCTCTGTTGCTAAAATAATATTTGCTTATTATCGATCTCTTTATATAATAGACTTGCCACTACTAATCATCATGTGCAGATGATGGAGACAGAGACCAAGGACCTCCTTTAGTTTCTTTTTCCTGTAGCAAGATACACATACACTGATGCATATTAAATAGTTGTGTTGGTTTTCACCAAAACACAGATGAAATACCAGTTACCAGTGTCAGTACAAACACTAACACAGAGCATAGACCCAGCACCCAAAGTAAATTTCTGCTAGGATCCATGACATGTTCTGTCTGATTTGTCTTTTCAAAACAAAACCTAGTCTTTGTCTACTAAAACACACTAGAGTGATGGAGAATGATCCTCTGCCTCTGCTGTGCTGGCATCAGAAAGGAACAAAATTCAAAGCCATAGGGGGCAGCAGCTGGGCTTCACTGGCTTCTCCAAAAGGTCAGTTTCCAAGGAATGTAGCAGGAGAGAAGCTCCAGCCCTGCATCTAGGAATACTACAGTAAAGATGAAAATACTTTCACTGTTTTCATTTGGCTGACCACGGCCCTGGACTCCTGTCATACTGCTCTTGGCATACTGCTAAAGAGGGCAGAAAAAATCCACCAAAATCAGGGCAGCTGAAGGTGCCTTCTGGAGTTTTCTAAGTTTCCTTCAATTTAATTGTACCCCAGGGGCATGAAATATATTTTGTGGAAAGAGCTGAATGCTACCTTGAGTTACGGACTATTAACTTGTATATATGTTCAGGTTTGCAAAGCTTTCTTCTGAGCAGAGTTCACACTGACCTCACCAGATGGTACCAACCTATACTGGAAAGAAAATAAATACCTTATATAATAAATAATCTCAATATTCTCTTAACTTTAGTAATCCATTATCATTACATGCAGCATGGGAATTTATCTTCCTTAGGCCCAAGTACAATTTGGTTTCTGCTGCTTTTGGGTTTTTTCTGATTTCTTCTATTGTTTTTCTGTGTGCTGTTCTGTTCTTTCTTCTGTGTTTTTATCCCTTCAGTGTCTCCAGAGAGTGGAATGGGACATTCAAAAAATCATCATCCAGCTTCACAACTGACACTACAAAAAACAGTGAGGCAGTTCATAACTTAGTGAATAAATCTGTCTGCAAATTTCTGCCTGAGTTTACATTCAGTTCACATTCATTCTATTTCACAACCTTTCATTCCATAACTATGAGGGTTTGGCATATACTTGTTTTAAAAAAAAAAAGGAAGGTGAAATCCTGAGTAATCTGAATACATAGAGAATAGCAAAAAAAAAAGTGTAGCCAGGCTCAACCTGTGCACCTAGATCCACCAAGAACAAACCTTGTTATACTTCAACTTAATAACCTGAGAGAGTTTCTGAATGTAACTTCAACTACAAAGGCTTTCAATAAATGTATGGAGAAATTCAGTGAGATTGGATTCCTCCTTCCTTATGCTTCTTAGAAAACTACAGCCAAAACCAAACCCAAATCAACACCCCCACCCCCACCCAAAATGCTGAACAAAACAAAAAAAATCTCGAATCTTCCATCTGTGCATACTTGTCTATGCCCCTGAATTAAACAAGCCAAATAACTGTGGCAAGGAGTCACTGGCTCTCAGCTGAGTGCTGTACCACTAATGGGGAGCAGTGTGCAAATTCCGTGCACTGGAGGATTTTTTCATGACTCAATATTGATCCAAACTGGACCCAAAGAAACTCCAAGCAGTGACTTTACTTTTTATTACTAATATTCATTGTCAGGGTAAATTTCCATTTTTTTTTCTTCTGGCTTTTTTTACATTTCTCTCTGTCAATGTTTTCAAGAACATCATATGAAGGAAATGCTGCGCTCTCAGTTTCAATAGGGTAAAGGAAAAATTACTCCTTTACCACTTTCTGGGTTGTTATTTTTGTTCTATTCTTGCTGTATGCTGCTTTCCCAGAAAGTCTTTCTGTGAGTTCAGGCTGCTGTTTTGCTTTTCATTGCTGTGCAACTAATAACTTGCTGGACAAGTCCAAGGCTTTGTCTCTGTGCAACATTCTCAGCCCTTTGTTTCATGACAGTTATTTTTCTTTTTTTTTGCTGGCAGCATTTGCTTGTGCTCTGCACTGACCATTTACAACCAGCTCTGGTCTGTCCACAGCATGTTCATGTGTTCTTCAGAGACTTTATGGACTCCTGTAACCAGTGCCACGATGTGACCTGCTCAAAACACTTCCTGGCTTCAGCTGCAGGTCTTTCGGCTTTGTGCTGGCATTTCCCTTCATATGAAATGGTACGAGATTTACTTTTTTTCAATCTGATAATAACTGAAACTTTTGTTTAGTAACAGATTATCATAAAGGTTATAACAAGTCAACTTCTCTTCACCTTCTCCTATAGAAGTTGCTGGATCCCCTTAGGATATTATTGCACAAAGTTCTTCCAGTTGTCTTGATGACAGGTCCTTATGAATTACAACTTAAACTTTATTCATATTGTAATAAAACAGACCTCTGATGATGCATTTTGTTCTTTACTCTGATTGCTCCCTTTACTTTTTACCTTTTGCATGGTCAGTGACATCTTTGTTTCTGCAGTGCAACACATGATAAGTTTGTCCATAATTAGGACTCCAAAGTCAACAAGATTTTCATATTAAATTATAAGGAACAGGGGGGAAATGAACTCAGCATGAATGAAAACTTAATCTTTGTAATGTCTGGGTTTAAATTAAAAAGAAATGTATATTGCTTCCAAACATCTTAATGTGTTTCTTTTAATCCACATGGTATTCCAAGTTTTTAATGCCATTTTCTTTAACTTATGCTGTTTATAAAAACATAAGGTTTTATATGTAGTATAAAAACCCATGTTTTTACATGTAGTGAAATGTAATGAAGAGGCGTAAACCTAAAAGCTTTGTTTTAAAATTTCAAGAGGAAATAGCTCAACACTTCCAGAATGGAAATTTTTGTTTAAAAATATTTAAATTATATATTTCAGTGTTTGAAATGGTCTGCTTTTTATTTTGCCCAAGTTATTTACAAATCTTTATTGCTTTAACTTCCCAAGAGACTAATTTTTTATACAAAATTCATTGGTCACTGAATTCTTCACAGATCTACTGGAGAATAATACAGAAAAATAGAATGATAATTATCTGTCACAAACAACATGCTGTTTAAAAAAATTGTTTATGATAGAACTAGAAATATATTTTCTTTAAATCAAAATCAGGTATATTGACATTCTAGAATGCAACAAAATTTTACAGGGTTTGGTTATACAAAATATCTTATTCAAAGTGATGATAGTTCTTCATTTTTCATGAGTACTTCGTATAACTTTTTTTTTTCGATAAAAAACTTACTGCATTCAAGATTTATTATGCTACAAGAAAAAGCCCTAAAGAAAAAGTGAGATACCAAAATAATGTTCGTTACTGAGAATTTTACTGGTAGTTACAAGGAAATGGTTTACATCTTATTGACTAAAAAAATACTTGTCTTTCCCCTAAAAGATCAGATTGCCTTTGTTTCAGAAATTTGAGAAATGAAAAGCATTAAAACCTTTTTCTACCTCCAAACAGAGCATCTCCCTCTGTACAGGTCCCTTTGTACCCATTACAAGGCAACCAAATATTGTTTCAGAAGTAATTGTATGACTTTATATATTATTGCCTGCCTTCCTATTGGTTTTATATATATAGAGAGAGAGACACTACATATACTATGTTACCTTTGGTTTATATCCTCTTTTTCCAATGTGGAATTAATCATAAACTCACATTTTTCTCACATTTTTTGGAAGAGGAGTAGTATGTGGTATTTTAAAATGCAGAATTTCTGGAAGAAAATTCTGGACTGCTCTCTGGACCTGAAGTTAAAATTTCATGAAGTGCTGCATTTTAAACTTTTTTTTTTTTTTTGGGGGGGGGGGGGGGGGGGGGGGGGCGGGGCAGGGGGAGGGAGAGGGAGATAATAAACCAAATCCAAACAAAGAAGGCTGTCTTGTTGGCCTCTAATTCATTTCTAACATCTTTCTTACGCAGGAAAAGCTGATAAAGAGAATGACACTTCTTTATCTTGCATGGTGGTAGGAGAATTTTTCCATCTTCATCAACTCACTGCTCTTTCCAAATGTTGCATACATCAGGAAGGTCAAAGAATCATAAAAATGTTTCTGGGCTTTATGTACATGTCTAATCACTTGCCAGCAGTGCTAAATATATTGAGCTTCTCTTTTTACATTGTGTCAGAAATGTTCTTGAATTTTTTTACTTGCTATCAATTCGATATATCAGGAGAAGATAGCTATACATTTTTGTAACTGGCAGATGTCCACAAGTCAAAACAACATTGGTAGAGTGACCAAAATATGGAAGCAATTTAACCAAGAGTCATCAAAGTCGTTAAATCTGAGTTAGAACAATCATCCTTCAAATAGCTCCCTCTAGCTTATCCATTGTTTAAAAAGAGGAAGCTGAATATGTATCTTTGGTTTCCCATGAGTGAATCCTCATAGCTATTTTAAAATTATTTTAAGGAAATAGAAAAAATAAATATAATTGCTAGGTGTCATACAAATAATAATGTCTTAAGAAACGTGACTTACTTCTCAGGACTTCCGTGTTGACTGACCATTCTATTGTATCATTCTTTATCTATTATCTTGAAGAAAAGAATTTTTGAGGTTCTCCCTTCACACCAATCTAGTGTATTGCTGGAACAGCTTGCTTCTCTTCTTTGGGATTTCCATATACAGAGTCAAAATGAAACTTATTTTTCCAGTCATTTTACTACTCTGTGACCATCAGCAAAAGCAGAGTAATTAGATACTCAGTTACTGACTGTGAAACTGTATTTTTTTTGTTTGCCCTAATAAAGATAAAACTGCTTATGAAACCTCAAAGTCAGGGAATAACTAATGGAAAACATGATACTGGGCTGTGTATTATGTCTAAGAACTGTTCCTTTAACTGGCATTCTGAAAGTGGAGGTACCTAGAGTGGACATACATATATAGTGTTATTAACGTTGATACCTCTGTTTTCAACTTAAATACAGATTAATGTTGAGAACTATGGTCTCATTGGAGGACTATGTGTCTGCTTCCATTGAATTTTGCTAAATTATGGTTAAAAAACAAAGATAGTATGAGAGTTTTTTAATTTTTAATATATCCATATATTCTGGGAATCCTGAATAGAAGAAGTAACACTGAAATTGTGTACACTGCAAATTGTGGCATAGAAGAGCTCTGAGAACTTAATTGACAGTCTTAAGCAGTTCAGAAAGGAAGGAGAGAACTCACTCTATCCCTGCAAGGCACTACAGGAAACTCAACTAAACTGTAGAGTCACCAGAATCAAATACTGCTGTCAAAGCTGAAAAAAATCTATGTGCTTCCTTTACTCAAGTCCACAGCCAGATGGGGATATAAAAAGTAATGTTGTTTTCTTGTGCTAAGCTCTATCCTAAAACTGAATCAAGATGTAAACGGATTTATTCCAACACTGCCTGATAGTGACCAAAGTCCCTATAAGACAGATAATATTGATATAAGTACAATTACAGCCACAAGTTTTTTGTTCAATGCATGTGTCCATATTCCCAGCTAGAATAAGATAGCTCTGCCACTTTGTGATTTATCATGTCTTTTTGTGTTTTGATTGTAGATCATAAAATGACAACACTAATACACACACACATGTAAGTGTATATTTTAGTGCAGACACACTATGGTTCACCTGATAAAAATCCACTATTTCAGAAGCATGTACCAGTGTAGAATGTAAAACCCACAGGTATTGTGAAGCCATTCCAGCTGTAGACAACTAGTTCTACTAATCCTCAAAGATAAAAGATGTTCAGTATCCACCACTTCTCTTTTAAATATTTTTGAAATTTCTTATAAGAATTCCATTACAATCTTCTTTAATTTTCTTTTACAAATAAGCCTGTATCTTTAGAAGTAATGTAAAAGTCGAATAAAAGAAAGAGAAATTCCCAGAAATTCCCAAGAATGCCATGGAATGGACAAGACTCTGACAAAACAAATATTGGTTTCCTAAAAGCTTGTCATACTCAAATGATTTGAGCAAAATTTAATGTCTTCTCCTTTCCCATGCAAAGTGAAATAATATTGATAATACATGAACTGGAATAAATACCTGCAAAGAGAATAAACCAATTAAAATATTTTTCTTCTGGAGCAAGATTTTCTACTTTCCTTGCTTTAATTAAACAGAGGGGGTTTTGTGCTTGTTCAGAGAATTCCTGCTTCTTGAATTTCCATATCCCATAAGTATTTAACACATAGGAGTCAGAAAAAGTCACAGGCAAGCTGAAAGCCAATTCACTTTTCACTAAAAAGACTGTTCGGTTTTGACTTAATGTCCATTGTGTGCTTGGTGCGATTTGTACTTCACAACTCCAAGCTGACTTACTGCATTTGCTTTAATCAGTTTTGTTTTCACAAGGCCAGAGGTGCTCTTTTTTAATTAGCACAATGAACAAACAGGAGTTATCTCATATCTTAGTTTGTCTCTGTAGAAGAGTTCATTAAAATGACCAGATTTATCTTGTTAAACAGGAATATTCATTCTATGCTAACCCTTCCTCTGCTACATACAGGATAGAGCTACGGATAAAAGAATTTAATTTATTTAACTGCAGTCCCCCAGTATGGTTCAGCTAGTCAATATGTGAGGACAGGACCTCACTCTGGAGAGTGTGGGTTGTTATCCCTGCTCTCCAGCATAACCACCTTGCCTGGTACTGCAGCCTAGCTGCACCTGGTGCTTGCCCTGGTGTTACCTGCTGTCAGACGTGCTCTCAGCATAAGGAGTCACCACGTGTCCAAGCATCAGTTTATTCATGGCAGACAGGAAGTAGGTCCCACTTTTTGAACATAACCCTAATGAGCCATTAGAACAAAACCAGTAACCTAGCCTTTTACTTTAGGCTGTGTGAACTTCCAAAAACATTGATGATTGTCCAAGCCCTCAGAAAATAGTGAACCTGCAAAACTGAATTAAAGTTTTAACAGGCTTTGTTTCTGCTGCGATTTCAGTAAAATGTACTCAGAGAAACCTTACAGCTCCTGAAAAGAAAAAGCAAAATATTTCTTTCAGCTTCTTATTTTAAGCCACCCCAAGACAAAAAAGGTTCACTTTAAGTTTCTTTCCACAGTTTTGATATAATTTTCATACACCTGCATTTTTCTCTCTTGTAGCTATGTATATCACAGCTGTATGAAATACAGCCAGGAACTGTGAAGCATTTCCCAGAAAACATATGTTCCTCTTTCAAACATCTCACATAGCAACTGCAGTTTTATGTACAGTTTAGCTGGGGTCCATGAATGAGCTAAGGGCCAAGGAGGAAGCCTAATCACATCCTCAGTAAGACTGGATCTTATGTCATGTAGACACCACAAATACACACCAGTAAACCTGATACACCAGAGGCTCTGCGCAGGTAGAAAAAACATACACTGCATCAGTTGTACTGCCTACTCAAAGGAGTCTGTTTCACAGCAGCAGTATGGACACTTCACAGTAGGAAGCAGGGAGGATTTGTGGGGTTCTTTCTTGTCCCTAGCCAAACCTCTTGTCAACACTAAGGCCTTGATATTCTGTTGGCAAATAGAGTGGCGAGGTCCTCTTTCGTGCTTCCCTTGAAATGAATTATCTCATAGTGATATAGTCCTCTGTAAAAAATAGTGCCACTAGATAAATTGGTAGATAACCTAGAATTGAGAGCGACAAGGCATTTTGTTTGGTTTTTGTGACTGCAATGGAAACTTCCCAAGGGACACTGCTGACACAAAGTAAGTATTAACTCCAGAGGAAAGCCTAAAAGGTTGGGAAGAAGAGAAGAAAGAGAGATTGTCCTCTTCTCCAGACTTTTCTCTTCCAATGAAGTTATAAAAAGTCAGTTCCAGATGTCTTTCCAGCCCCCAGCTATAACTTTTGCCTTGTGTTTGTGTCCTAAGTGACATATTGCTCTTCATGTGATTGCAGACCTCTTAGATCAGGCAAGTACTTTATTCACTTCTCTGGGTGATGGTGCTTGCCTGCAGGAGGAAAGACCAAAGGGATACTGAATTGTTCTTCAGTAGTTGTATACCATGTACTGCAAACTCTGCAACAGCTGTTACACACTGAAGAGATCTGTAGCTGAGGTCTGTTAACATTATTAACATCTCTCTTAAGTCACTGAACATTAATATGAGAAATCCTGAAGTAAACAAGGTATAAACAAGAGGTCAAAGTGGATGAAGTAAATTATAAAATTGTCCTTGTGTTATCCTCTTAGGAACACACATTCTGTCTTGTAAAAAATGGGTTAATTAGTTATCAAGAACTTTTTGCACCAAAATACCACATATGTTGCAAAAGTATTGCACTGGTATTTTCATTGATTATTAGAAGTCAAAAAGCCATACAGCTAGTTCTGCAAACCCAGGTCTTAAGTTGTGGGCTATGACATTTTTCTCTCACAGCTGTATGAGTTTCAATGCCAGAGTACATAAAGACATCAACAGATAGCTAGCAAGTAAGTCCCAAAGCAAGTCCAATTATACATATACAGAACTTTTAATGCATTCTTTTTATAAAATGCATTTTTCCTTTATAAAAGTTGAATTTTGTTGACAGATGGTTAAAATCTTTTAGACAAATTGTTTATTATAAAGCAATAATAACCTTCTAGATATGTTCATAGAAGTTTTATACTTATTACTGATAGAAAACAAGAAAGCATTACTTTAGACCAAACAAAAAAGAATCAAAGGAAGAAATCATATATTATTCATTTTGATTCTGAACAATATTTTCTTCTATGTTTAGAATAAGAAAAAAAAAAAGCTATTTGAAATATGAGATCCATTTTGTTGCTTGGGCTTTATCCTGAAGTTTCTATAAAATTGCAGTGGTCACCTGCATTATTTCTTCAACAAAGCTTGAAAGACTGGATCCATTGCCCACAAGACTTTACTGGACCTGCTTTAAAAGCAAGCACTGAAATCTCTGTATCAAGGGGGTGATTATGTACTAAATCTAATAAATTATCTTTAAAATGTACAACAAAGCAGAATCTAATTCACTTAGAACATTGAGAAGCCTAAATGATTATGGAGCATCACAAGAGTAAAATTCCTACTTTCAGAAAAATGTTCATGCAAATAATAAAAAACTATGCTTTCAACGTCCACATTCATCAACCTCTGAAAAAAAAGATATAATTCCTTAACCATATCTTAAGAAAGCTCTCAGAATTTAAAAGTTCAAACTGTCCTAAAAGAAGAAAGGGTATTTTTTCTTATTACATCTCTTCAAGTTGTCTCTAGTTGTTCTGAGCAGCTTTTCAGTTAAACATTTCCTGAAGTGACTTGTTGAGTGCTATTTTTTGATGTGTACCAGAGATGACCAATTTATACTTATTCATACTATAGAATTCATTTTTGTGGTTATGGTCACAAGATTTGTTTGGTGGGGAGGGAGGGAATTCTCTTGTTATACTCCCATGCAATACTACTCATCTTTAGGATCAAACAGTAACTCTAAATTCTAACTCACACAGAACAAGTATTCATCCCACTCTATAGACCTTTATGTGAGAGCTGTCCAATGTGAAAGCGTAAGGTCAGACAACTTGTTATTTTCGGTCTCATATTATACCAATTAAAATGGTATGAAACAAATTAATTGTGTGGCAGATATGTTATCTGTCTGCTTTGGAAGAGTTTACTATCTATCCCAGGCTCACTTTAAAAAGGGCAGGAGATTTTACAAGCTGTACCATACCCTTCAAGGATCTTCTGAGCACTGTCATGACACATAATTTTCTGTATGAATTACTATACTTACAGTAAATAGATGATCATGTAGACTTTCATAGTATCTGAGCCAAAGAAGTTACTCTATTTTACAATAAATATAGCATTTTAGACAGCAAGAACTTGCTTTTATTATCACATTTTGTTAAGCTTTTCTAGATATTTGATTTTTTTTTTCATTTTAAAGAGTGTATCATATTTTTTATAAACTCTAATAAATTTTTGTTCAGGTTCTTGGTGTCTACCTGAACATTACACATAAATGTGAAGTCAGGTGCATGAGCACAGGATTCAATACCCTTTTTTACCCCTACTCTCTCAGTTCAAGAAATAAGAGCAGTGATTCTCTAAGACAAGGAAGTCTCTGCTGGGAGCTAAAAGTATTTTACAATGTGATTCTTATCTGGGACAAAATGTGATTTGCAGGATAGTCATATGTTCTGTATTATACAGTGATGCAATCCTTAACTTTTCAAAGTACCTTTGACAAGATTCAGAGAGTCGTGATATTTTTATAATTATAGTATCTGTTAAAAATAAAAAGTAAGTAGTGGGTAGGTTTGTATTTTTCCTCTGGCAAAGAATGTACAGACAAAACAGATTATCAGATTTCTCTATAGACATGCACTGAAAGCTGAAATTTCATGGGAACTCATAAAACCTCCTCAATATATTGGAAAAGTCATAGCATTACCATGAAAACTGGAAGACCATAATCAAATTTCAGTATGTGATGAAATTTGCTTCCAAAAATATGCATTCAGCAGGTTATTAATTAATGAACTGAACTGTTTACTCCTAAATCAATTGATTTTCGTATGTTTTTATAGTGTATTTACAATACAGTCTAGTTAACATTCAGCCCTGAAAATACTGTAACCTGCTCTGCATTCAGGTACTTTCCCCTCATTAATATATTTGCAGCTGGTAAAGCTATATATTCACAGGAGAAATTTATTTGTGATTATATCAGGAAGGGAAATTTCATTTTTGCATTTCATTGGAAATACAATATTTTTCAATTTTTGTTCAGCCTGAGTGGATGAACTGGCTCCTGGCTCCTTCAGCCAAACAGGAGACAGAAAGAATGCCAGGTGCTGAATATAATTAACCAATAAATGCAAAGTTCAAACACTTTCCTTAAAGTGTCTGCATACTATCTGCAAATCAAAAAGGTAGTAATAAAGATTTTTTTAAATTACTTTGAGTAATGAAGACATTTGAGGGAAATCATGAAGGTCATATAGCCCTTTCTTTTACTTAGTAGTACTAACAAGTAGGCTAGAAATGATCCTATAGTATTCTCTCAGAGAGGATTTCCACTGGTATGAGGAAGTTGTGCATTCATTGTACATATCAGTCATGTTGTCAGCTGTCTGTAGAGCAATATTTACCCGAAAGATTTGACAATATCAGCCTTTAAGGTTTCCTCTATCTCCCACAGATATTGGTTTTTGCTAAAACTGTGAGTTATTCCAATAGTTCAGTGTTGGAAGACAACTTTACCCTATACTATTTGTGTGTGTTGTATAAATTTTCTTTTGGATAAAATGCATAAAGAAGTCCCAAATTTAGGCCTGCTTTGTGCTGGCTGCTTGTTTGGATCGTTAGATCACTGAGTCAGACTTTTAGCTTTACAGATGGATAAATAAACCAAACTCATACTTGTCATTCTTTCTTTTAGGAGATGTAATTTCCTATCTATTTTTGAAAGAAAATTCAGTGGTGTTTTACTGATGGATTGCAGCCTGGATTAGACAAGGATTTAAGTCACTGTTCCATCCTCAGCATTTCCTCTTTGGTTTGCTGTAGCTAGCTTTATCCTGAACAAGTTAGTTTCTGATAAGTCTTCATTCACTGGATTGTTTCTTCTTGGAGTTATTCAAAGCTGCCTAGTTGCCAAAATGTTCTGCATAGCCTATGTGCCTTTCCCAGGGTTTGTGATTGCACCCTGAGGTCTCAGAACCTAACTACTAGAAGGGGTGACATGCAGAGTTACAGAGCCTAGGTGTTTTGCTTTACTGTAAAAGAAACTTTACATGAATTGTGGCCATTGGCTAAGTGTTCACTTTATTAGAAAAGCCTACTAGTTTACAGATAAAAAATAGTTTGAGGTTGTCCAGTATCCTCATTACAGCTATATCCCTGGAAAAACTTCCCTTATCACTTTGTATTTGAAAGGAGCAGTGTGGAATACATGGCATGAAGAAACCGTGTCAATAGAGACAGGAGCAAGATAGCTTGCAAATATGAATAGCATAAGATCTTTATAATTAAGAAATATTTGTTCATTACAGTGGGGGTATTTCTTTACTGTTTATAAAATACATTTTCCATTTCTTGCAATAACCTTAAAGACTTCAATTTGCCGACAGGCCTTACTTAAGGTCACCGTCATAATTACTACGCACTTACTGCACATGTACTAAAGTATGTGGTACTATTTCTAAAGTGTATCCCACAAAACAATCTCCACTCCTTTTCAAAAGCAAGACTCACATTGATACAGGCTTATACTGACTTCACCTGCACCATGCAGACTAAAATGGAGGAAGAAAAGATGCAAATTTATTTTAACCCGTTAACTCTTATATAGAGCAGCAGTATCATCTTCTTTTTAATTACCTTATCAGCATTGTTATGATGACCTTAAAGAAATAAGGTTACTTGTTAGCTTCCATAACCAACATGGAAACAAATCAAACGAATATTAATCTCTGAGAAACCTGCATAAATAGAAGTGGAATTGCACAGCCCTTAAAGAAGATTAAGGGCTGCTTTTCTTTATGTTTTCCTACTTCTGAAATTCCATGATTATGGTGGGAAAAGTGATAGCTCTTGTATCCCCAGAGAATACTTTCTTTTTTTTCAATCATGTAAATTTCATTTGCTCAGACATCTATAACGAGACAGAGGTAGCTTACAATAATTTACATTTAAATCTCCCAAATGCATATGAAGTGGAAAACAGTTCTGTGACAATAAAATTTTATTAGCTGAGCTAAGTGTAATTTACAGTTAATATATGAAAAACTTCTCGGTTCACTTAATTCTGTCTGATAAGGCAGAAAAAGCAATATATTAACATAATGATCTGTGAAGTGGTTAACACTGTTTACTTAACATGTTGTCTATTACATGTGGAATTTTAGCTTGAGACTTTTTCAAGGAAAGTGACATCAACTATTGACAATTATTGATTTGGCAGCAAGGTGATTTAACTGGTTTTGCATAAATGAAAATCAAAATCCAATTAACTTGACTTCCTAGCTGAACTATTTGTCACTGACAGAATGCTCAGTGAAGACTACTGATACTTGGGCAGGCAATACTTTAGTGTGGTGAAATCAGATTACTTAAATACAATATAATCTAAAGGTAATATCTTCTATTTTCTCATTGTTGTTTGCAGACAGTAGTGAGTAGGTATCCATACTGAACAAAAACCTTTTTTTCATGTATCCTTCCTGAATAAAAGTATTTAATAATAACAGCATGGCTAAATTCTTACATTTCTTAAGGAAAATAACAGTGACAAACTAAAAGCTCATTTTCAACTCCCTTGAAAAGCAACAGTTCCCCCAAACAAGATTACTTTTATATAATAAAATCACAATAATAACTTAATAATAGCTTAGTAATGAAGTTTGCCTCTAAGCTTAATATTAACTTTATGTTATTAAGTTACAATTATTCTATAAAAAAAGTATATACTTATGCCATGAATATGGCTCATGAAAATTTCACTTTCTGCACCAAAGTGCAACTTAGCTCCTTGAATACATTCAGACATTCTCTGCTTATTACACTGATGTGCTGCTGGGGCAAAATCAGTGGAGAAAATGACAGAAGCTAATGCAGAAACAGCCCAAATCATTGCAAAAGCAAGACATCCACCTATATTTTAATGGTTGTGTACAGCATAGGTTTAAACTCCTTAAGGTCAAAATAACTTGAAGGATACAGGGTTGAGAGCTTCTAACACTCTTCTTAAATTAAATTAAATTAAATTAAATTAAATTAAATCTTCTTAAATTAAATTGGTCCGCAGTCGGGGCAGGAGGAGAACCCTTTCC
>BOSO01033682.1:0-13168 GCA_018403395.1 Gorsachius goisagi
GGTGGGTCGGTGGGCAGGGGATGGGTTGGTGGGCAGGGGATGGGTTGGTGGGCACATCCTGGCCTGGGAGCGCCCAGCAGCCGCGGGGGTTTCCAGAGCCACTGTTGCCATAGCAACCCCGCTCCGATCATATCATCGCCAGGAAAAAAGCAGCTTTATTATCAACACAGATCTTCCCAAATTAACCCTCGCGCGCCCGCTTGCCTCCAGCCTGGCGCTGGCCCAGCCCCGTGCCCCGGCCGGCCGTGCCCGGCTGCGCGCCCAAGGCTGGCGGGGCTGGGCTGGGGTCCCGGGGGGGGGCAGAGCGATGGGACGGCGGCACCAACCCAGCGCGCCTTCCCCCAGCGAGCCCGAGCATCTCGGGGGTCCTTTCCCAGCACGGCTGTTTATTGTTGTCCGCACGAGTATCAAAACTTTAAGTCATCCATTTAACCAGCATCAATAAAAGCGCCGGCGGTGTGAAATATGGGTCCCCCCCGTGTGGCGCGGTGCTGGGGGAGCCGTCGGGGTGACAGATGGACCAGGTGGAGGGGGGGGCACGGAGCTCGGGCTGGGCTCCCAGCCCACTTACCCCTCCTAGCTCCGCTTAAAGCGAGAGATATATATTTCCCCCCTGAAATATTACTGCTAATTCTCCGTACGAATGTTCCCTGACCCTTCCCGCGGCCTCCAGATGCAGCCGTAACAGATAAATAATGATAATGAGCAGCGCGGGGGGGGTTGGAGCGGTGATGGCCGGCAGGGACCGAGGGGGGGACCCGACGGAGACCCAGGGAACGTGCCCGGCGCGGGCGCTCCCCGGCACCCCGCTCGACGCCGCCTCGCGGGGACACCCCAGCCCGCCCGGATAACTGATGGGCTGCAGACTGAAGGCCTTAGACAAATCAATTAAGATAGCTACTGTATATTGATTAATACCCCTAGCTATAAAAATATAATTGATTACCTGGAGAAGAGCAGGGGTAATGTACAGAACAGGCAGAAAACCTGCCTGAAGAGTGATCAATACTTACATTCAGGAAACTCACCCAGGAGTATAATTGGACAAAGCAGAATTTGGGCCAAACCAAGCACCGGGAAAATAATTTTGCTAACAACAAGCCATTAGGAAGCTCGCCGGACTGGCCGCCATCTATCCCGGGTGAGCGTACAGCCACGCCAGCTGCAGTAGCGCTTTTGATTTTCATTCCTCTTGGTGAAGGATGGAAAACGTTGGTTTTTTCCAACCAGACTGAACGCTCCGGCTGGACTGCGCCTCCTCCCGTCGCGACAGCCCCGGACTCCCCACAGGAACACGCCGGGCCCGGGGATGTTTCCCGGCTGCCTCTGAGCCTCGGCGATGTTTCACTTCCAACTCCCATTGGGGAATGGTTTGAAGCTGCGCCAGGGCAGGGTTAGGTTGGACATTAGGAAAAACTTCTTCACCAAAAGGGTTGTCAGGCTCTGGAATGAGCTGCCCAGGGAGGTGGTGGAGTCCCCATCCCTGGNNGAAGGATGGATGAGGGGCTGAGGGACAGGGTTTGGGGGTGGGATGGCAGGGTTGGGTTAAAGATTGGACTCGATGATCTTAAAGGGCTTTTCCAACCAAAGTGATTCTGTGATTCTTTGATTCTCCCAGGGATGCTCTGGCCTGGCCTGGACCGAGTGGTTTGTTCCTCATCCACGTGGGAAGCGCACACCGAGCCCGAGCCCACCGGGCTGTGCCGGAGCCACTGCCCCACCGCGGACGGAGCCCGTGCACGGCCCAAACGCTGCCCTCGCCGCCAGAGCAGCGGGGTCTGGGCACCGGGGCGGCACCCGAGCCCCCGCAGCGTGCGCCGAGTCCCGCGGCCGTGGCGCTGGCCCGGCCGAGCCCCCGAGGTGGGAGCGTCGCAGCGGCCCAGGGGAAGCCCACGCAGGCAGACGCGCTGAGCCCTCACCCCCCGGGGAAAGGCGAGCGCCGTTTGCGGGGGTTCGCTGCCCAGCCCAGGGGCCCGGCACGCTCCGGCCACGCGGCGGGCAGGGCGATTAGCCAGGCACACCGTGGGACTGCAAAACGCAGTGAAATACGTAAAATCTGCCCTCCAGACTAAAGTAAATCAGACGTGACTTTGACAAGGTGAAACCAAAGTGATGAAACCAATCCATTGTGCTTGGGGAATCGATCTCCCCAGCAGGGAGTAGAGAGGCCATCGATTCCCAGCCTCAGCAGTCAGGAATGTCAAGCTGCCTGATCTAAATTTCTATATGCATCACTCCAGATTAAATGATGGAGCAGCACGCCGCGTGCAGGCACCCACCTGCCCGGCCTCACCGCGCGGCACCCGCAGAGCCCGGCGGGTGCAGGGAACCCCCAGAGGCGACGCGGGGGCGCGGGCGGTGCCTTCCCCCAGCAGCGCGGGCGCCCACCCGGCTCTTCTCAGACCTCCTCGGTGCAGCCCCCAAACACGGCGTGGGGAGCGGTGGGGGGGGGGGGTGGGTGGAGGGGTGCAGGGACCCCGAGCGCCTGCGCCTGCCCGAGCGTGGGGAGGGTGCCCTGCATCACAGCCTCACTGTGAAACCCGGTGTAGTAATTAAGATTTCATTCTTAAAAATTAAATATTTATCTGGAAACACCATCTCTGGCTGTGCGAAGCCCTGGGCTTACGTCAGCACGAGGGGGACTCAGGCAGAGAGCTGTCCCCAGCCCGGGACGGGGCTCCGGTCCCATCATGCGTGACACCACACCGGTGGGGCCAACGCCATCGGCTGCTTTGTCACTGTCAGACCCGGCGCGGCCGTTCGTTTTGTCAGTGTGAGAATAAAGAGCCGTCTCTGGGGAGAGATGGAAAAACTCGATCCGGCTCCCAGCAGCCCTGAGGGGGTTGTGTTTTACCATTTCTTTATGACTTACCAGCTGGAACACGAGCAGGCTTAGCCGTCGCGAGTGGCAGGAGCATTTTCCGCTTCCAGCTCCCGCGGGGAGCCTGTGACAGAACATCAGGGACTGGCGCAGGGAGCCGCGGAGCCGGGGAACAGATTGAGGGAGGGAGGGAGGGAGGGAAGGTGGTGGTGCTCCGCTGTGCCAAATCCAAACCGCTTCTGGTGCGTGCCTGGCCCAGCCCCCCCCCCCACCCCCAGAAGCGCTGCTGGGACGGGCGCTGCAGAAAAAGGAAGACTTACTGGGAAAGGCCCATTGCTTGGTGGTGCCCTGCGGCGACGCGGCCGCGCTCAGGAGGGGCATCGCCATCCAGGTACGGGCTCTGGGGCTGGTCCTGCCCCGTGGCGGTAAGGGATGGCAAACAGCTCCCGGCACCCAGCTGGGGTGGCTGCTTTCATGTAATGGGTGCAGATCTGTAGGCAAATAAATCCTGGTCTCTGGACTCCTAAAAACCCCAGAACTCATCAGAATAAATATGGTTTGCCTCAAGTTTTTTTTTCGTCCACCAAAGGAGTAAATCGCTCTTTCTCAATAGCTATGCCTCCTGACATATTTAACCATTTCAGTATAATAACTCAGCGGGAATAGAGAAGATGAGCTAACACATAACAGCAATTAAAAGTGGCCGTGCCCTCTGTCCCTGCTGGTCCCAGGGCTGCAGTCGTCGTGCACCTCCTCCAAGGCACCAAGCAGCCTTTGCTTGGTTTGTGTCACCTTTGCTGCTTTAACACACAGACAGGACACAGCCCAGAAAACATCGGTGTGTGCAGAGCTTCCCGGCCCCAACCGGCCACCATGCCCTGGGACGTGCCGCCCCTGCCCAGGGGCAGTTACGGGGTCACGGGGCGCTGGGGGCCGGGCGCCGGGGGGTCCCAGCCCTGCCCCGGGGCTCAGCCCCACAGTAGGGCTCTGCAGAAGTGGCTGGAGAGTTGCGTCCCGAGTGACCGTCCTTTTGGGGCCCGTTCCCTGCGGAAAGCCGGGGTGGGATGGGGCGGCCAGGACCCCGCAGGCTGCTGCCCGAAAGGGGTCTGTGGAGCCGTTCATGGAGTCTGCAGCCTCGGAGGGGAAACCACCTGTGATGGACGGGGAGAGCAGGCTGGTATCAGTCAAATAATCCCTCTCATTAGTCTTCTGCAAAGCAGGAGATAAGGCAGTGAAAGGGACAGCTGCTCCCTTGCCTGTGCGCTGGGTGGGGGTTCCCTGCAGCAGATTTGTCAGTGCCAGGGGACTTTCCCACGGGAGGGGTCCCCGCAGCGGGCGCAGGAATGGCTCCGCAGGCAGCAGTCGCCCTGCCCGTGCATTGGGGTGCTGCCCCGGGAGCCCCGATGAGCGGCGAGAGCCCAGGGCAGCACCGGCGTCCCGGGGCACCGGGCACCCAGAGGCCCCGGGGCTGGGGACCCCTGCCCGCCCCAGGGAGAGGTTCGGGCACCGGGTGCCCAGCGGGTGCTTGGAGTTGGGCCCCCATGGGCCGTGCCTGCTCTGGCTCCTGCTCCTGCGCCCGCGACGTCCAGCAGCTCCGCCGCCCATCAGCCCGGTCGCTCCCTGACCCGCAGCCCCACGCCGGTGCCCGGCACCGCCGGCGAGCCCCGCAGAGCCCACGAGCCGCCCCTGCCACCGCGGGGCAAGAGGGAGCAGGGGTCACAGGTTGCATTTCTTCAATGTAGGTATTTCATGCGTTGTTTCCATTCTGGGCCACGTGAACATCTTTCTTAAAAGTCCTTTTAAGGAGACACCACCAAGCGAGGGTCAACGCTTACAGACGGGCGCGCGGCTGCCCAAAGGCAATGCCCGCGCACCACCGCGCCCTCGCGAGGCGTCCGGCCGCTTTCGGAGCGGCGTCCTTGACAACGTTCTCGGTTCGTTTTCAGCATCCCTTGCGAGGTGAGCAGAGCAGCGCCTGCCGGCGAGCGCGGAGGGGAGCCCCGAGCGCGGCGTGGAACCCCAGCGAACGGCGTTAACGCAGCCCCAGAGGAAAAACGCCGGGCTACTGCAGCTGGAGAGTTACCACTCGGTAAGAGCTTCTGAGTGATTTGCTTCTTCTTAACCTCACAGAATCCAGCTGCAGTTACGGATAACAGTTCCAAACGGAACATGCACCGACAAACACACCTGAGAAAAGGGAATAATCTTGATACGTGGCAACCGTTCACCCAAAATAAACCGTCCCTGCTGATGTTTGCCGTTAGCATGCATCTTTGCCGACGGTGTTTTAGTGATGTTCCATTTTCTGTATGAATTATCACATTTGCAATTAGGAGATCCAAAACGCGGCCCAGCACCCCACCAGCTTCAGCTTCCCGCTCTCTCACCCCACAGGATTTTTGCGCTACACGAAAGCTAGATTCAAAATTTCGTGTTTGCAGTTACAGATTAAATAACATTAAACAGTATTATACTTGAAAGATTTGTTTCCAGGTAGCAAATAGATTCCCCATATTATTCTTTACTGTAAGTAGTTGTTGTTATATCTTATTCATCTGGAAAATAATTTCAAACAGCCATGAAAATAGCGGATTTCTCTCTGTTAAAATGATAGTCAGAGCCTGGGCCGCTGACATATAGTAACATGATTCACTTGGACAGTTACTGACTGCACATCCAATTCATTTCTTCTCTAGAGCACCAAGTTATTATCTGAAATGCACAAGGTGTCTGGGGGTAACATATGATCAGCCAGGGACGCTTTTGACGGCTTGAAGAGCAATCAATAAAAATTGTCTCCAGCAGTTTTGTAGAGTATGGAAGTTGGTGGTGAAATGAAGTGATGGAGATTAACTAGTGGAAGTCAATGCCCTGGTGCTGTGAACCCTGTTTTTTAATTAAAGATCCAAAGCTGCTTTCCACTTGGCTAGGGTTCCCCCCCGCCCCCGTACCAAACTCGGTGCTGAAGGATAACTTCCCTCCGCTCCGCGCGTGCACGAGCGCGCACACGCCGTGTCGCCGCTGCCGCTGCCCAGGGCGCGGGGACGCTCAGCCCCCCGCGGCCCTGACCCCCCCGCCGCTCGCCGGTGAGGGTGACGCTTTGCCATCCCGGACGGTCACAGTCGCTCGCTCCTTGGAAATGCATTTTAAGGATAATCTTGACAGTCCTGCCGACCAAATTAATGTTCTTGCTCCCAGCTCCACCACCCAGCTCCAGCCCTTATTGACAGCTGTTAGCTCACCCATGACAAAGGGACCTGTAAGCCACCGGGCTTCCGTGACAATCGTTTAATTTAGCTCTCGTATTTATGAGTCCGCGTGCACCCTCGCTGAGGTTAACGCAAGTTTTTCAATTAACATTAATCGTGTGGGACTGGGCTCTGTTCCCCTTGCAAAGAATGACATTTGGGTTGGGGGCAAGCATGTTGTGCACGGGCTGCTGGTGCGTTATGGCCGATCTGCACGGCGGGGGGGGGTTGTGTCGCTGAAGCGGGTGCTGGCAATGTCAGCGGGGGCACCTGCCTGCGCCCAGGCGCCGGGGACAGCCCCAACCTGCCAGCCCCCAGGAAAGCCATTTCCCATTTTAGCGTGTCTTAGCAGAGTGGTTTTTAAATCACTCCTGTTAATTTTCTTCCATCAAACTCAGCACAAAGCGATACGGTTTTGATGGTGACATAGTAATAAACACTTAAGGGCTTGTTTACAAAGAAACAGTTATTGTTTGCTAAATAGTTTTAATGGAAAACAGCAAAGCCCCCTGCTGGGGTTTAGCACAGGAGCGCTCTGGATGCGGGTGGGCAGTCCCGCAGCAGCGTGCTCTTTGCTTCTCACGTACCAATTACTTAAGCACAGAAAAGGTTTTCGTAACAGCTCCAGTGCCCAAACATCAGATGATTGCATGCTTTCACACAAATCTTTCCTCCCGTCTATTCACGTGTCTCTCCTATCAGTGCCATGCCTGATGGTTGAGTTCCGCTGGGTGGCATCTTTCAGGCTTGCCCGCTGCGGCCGTGCTGCCACGAAGCGGGGGTGTGCACATCAGCAGATCCCTTCCCAGCAGGGTGAGGACCAGCTCTGCTCCAGGAGCAGCCCTGAGCTCCAGCCCCTGCGAGCCGTGCCTGGCCGGGCTCCTGCAGCCAGCACCGGCCCACGCAGCCCCCCCGGCCATGGCAGCCACAGCAGAGCCAGGGGCTGGCTGGTGCCCGTTACCCAATTTGGGGGAAAGATAAAGCAGGAGATGTGGCCCCGGTTCCCAGGGCCCCGTCCCTTCTGCCCCCCCCGGCTCTGTGCGGGTGCTGGCACCCGTCTGCGCGGCGCTGGGCTGCCCGCTCGTGGTGTAGGGCGCCCGCAGCGCGCACGGCGACCGGTCCCCAGAGAATCCCTGGGCTTTTGGACCCTTACAGAATCCAGCCCTTCGGGCCCAGCTTTTGGTCCAGCAAAGATGTTTACAGACAGGGTGTAAAGCAAACGGTGGAAGGGAAAAGGTGAATTCCAGCTGGAACGCAGCGGCTCGTGGAGGCAAACCAGGCACCTGGGTCCGTGTGCCAGACCCCTAACGGGGGTGAAAAAGTCATCGAGAAACTGCGCCTAAGGAAACCGCGTCCGGGGGCATTTTGCATCAGAGCATCCCAACGGCCCCCGTGCCGGCACAGACTGCACCGCCGCACCGCGCCGCTCCAAACCCGGGGCTCGCCCTGAGCCCCCACGGCCCCCACCCCCACGGCCTGGCAGGAAAGGCGGAACAGAAGCAGGGTTTGAAAATGAAATTAGAAGAAAGAAATGGTTTTAGCCGTGAGCCCAGGGTAAGCATTGCCAGGGCCACCTGCAGGCAGCAGCAGCGTCCCCGTGGGCCGGACCCCGGCCGAAACCGCCTGGGCGCTGGCGCCCGCGCACGCGGCAGGAGCCGACAGCCAAAGCCTGCAGGGGCGGCGAAGCGCGGGAGCTGCGGAGCTGCAGGGGGGCGGCTGCCGGTTCTGCCCGCGGATTGCCGGGCCACGTGCCGGCAGCGTGCCCGGCGAGGGGCAGGCGGGTGGCGAGGGGACGCGCAGACCCCCCCGGGTGCCGCAGCCCAGCCCTGCCGCGAGGCGCGTGCCGGCGGCAGCTTTGCGTGCGGCGTTAACCCCCATCGCGCGGGCGCGCTGCGATCCGGCGGCACGGGCTGGCTGCGCGGGCTTGAACTGCACCGCTCGGTTTAATAAGAAATGTATAAAAATAATAAAAATGGAAACTCATGGATATTATTTGTCAAGTGTGTGCCTAGCAACTCCCTGTTATTTCACATATCGTTCTAGTGGGAACATAAGTAAAACACATTAGCAGTAATTTAAAGTTGCTATGTGCATTGATTATTTATGCCCTTACATAAAACTCCAGTCTCTCTGTGCAGCACACCAGCCTTGATAAACTGTGTATGTTAAATCACAATCTCCGAATATGTGGACAGAATCTCCAGGCGAATATTGTAGGTTTTTTTAATATATATAGAGAGAGATAGATCCACTCTTTGGTGGTGACTTGTTTGGTTCAAGTGCATCTCTAAATCACGCTATACATATAAATAATAAATAAGGGAGGCTCATATCCTTAATATTATTCTCATGTCTTATTAAACTAATATTTCAAAAAACTTTTATTTTTCCTTTAGTTGCAGGTCACTGCTAAAGTTAAAAAAAAAAAAAGAAATTACAATCCAGCTCTGACGCTTCACAGGAAGGATGCAAGAGTCCCTGGTAAAGCACCGGCATGAATGATTATTCTAATTGCCTGGAGATGCCTTCTGAGAGATGGAATAATTAAGCGGTGAGATGATTGAGACCTTCGGCACCTTTGTCTGCGGTCCCCCTCAGGCCCCCCCTCCCAGGCACGGGGAAGACAAGGACCATTTTCTGAAGCCATGTTTTATTTTTCACTTCATCACTATGAACATTTTATTTGATTTCTTGCCATGAAAATCTTTCACCGCGTCTGGGCCATTTCTTACGGCCCTTTGTGCACAGCCTCCCTCTGGGGGGGGGGAGAGCAGCGCCGCCGCCGAGGCGCAGGGGCGCGGGCAGCGCCGCGATGATGCCCGGGCAGGCGAGCGGGCAGCGGCCGTCTCCGGGAGAGCCAGGCTGCCTGCACGGCTGCAGGGGCTGTGCCTGCCTGTGCCTGCCTGTGCTTCCTGTGCCTGCCTGTGCCTGCCTGTGCATATGTGTGCCTGTCTGTGACTGCCTGCACCCTGTGCCCTGTGCCTGCCTGTGCCTGCCTGCGCCTGCCTGTGCCCTGTTCCTGCCTGTGCATGCGTGTGCCTGCTTGTGACTGTCTGCACCCTGTGCCCTGTGCCTGTCTGGGCCTGCCTGTGCCTGCCTGTGCCTGCCTGTGACTTGTGCACACCTGTGCCTGCCTGTGCCTGCCTGTGCCTGCGGCGGTGCCGTGGGGCTGTGGCCATGTCGGGGGCACCGCTGGGAAGCACGCAGCGACTGGGGCAGTCGGGCACGGCGTGCTGGGAGCAGGAGTGGAAACACCTGTGGGGCCGGGGGGGGATTTCTTGGCCCTGCCCGGCAGCTGACGGGCGGCCGACGGCGCTCAGCTGTGGCCGAGTCAGCAGCAGCCACGGTGCTTACTCTGGAGGCGATGCACGAGCGTGCCCGCAGGGATGGGCTCGGTTCTGCCAGTCAAACCAGGAGTAAACATAATGCATCAAAATTTACTGGGAATTGCCATGCCAAGCACCTGCCGGAGCTGGGGCAGCGCTGCAGGTGACCGGCACCGGGGGAGCCCGCGGCGGAGGAGCCTGGCATGGCCGTGGGTGAGTCTGGACGGGGGCTCGGCAGGTCCCGTGCTGGTCACGGCTGGGTGCGGCGCTCACAGGGCTTCAGGAGCCCCAGCACCGAGCGGGTGTTGGCTTCCACCCGTCTGCGTCCCCGTGGCGAGGCCAGGTTTGCAGGGAAGGGTAAGCGGCGCGGTTAAGCCAAGCGAGCGCGTTCGGCAAACACGGCACAGCCCTGGGGCACGCGGGCGGCCCTCAGAGCCGGTGTGGGGCAGCCTGAGCCTCCCTCCGCCGGCGCCCGGCGATGCTCCGGCACGTCCCACCTCGTGGAGCCGCCGCCGAGGTGGGCACCGGGTGGCACCCGGGGTATTTCTGCCCTGGCCTGGGGGGGCGCTCGGCGGGCAGCGCTGGTGCAGCCCCCGGGCAGCGCTGGCTCGGCGGCACGGGCGGCCTCACACCCGGCACCAGCACCCGGCGCTGGGAGCCACGGCCCCGCTGGGCCCCCGCCGGGTGAGGGGCGAGGGGGCTCCCCCCGCTCAGCCCAGCCGCCGGGGGGTCCGGGCTGCGCCGCCTCTGTCGGGAAATGCCAGCTGGTCACAAGCAAGATGTTGTGTGGAACGTGTTGTCTTTGACAAAAATTTGTTTTGAAGGAAAAATTGGGGATGTGGGGGGAAGTTTTCCTGATAAGGTCAAAACGTTCAACCTCAACCTTTTCAGAGCAGAACATTCCAATTTTCCACTCCAGCCTGATGTTTCATTTCAATTCTGTACTAAAAATGTGGATGAAATAAAAAATTGGAATTAAATGTTTAGATTCTCCTGCAGCAAGTCATTTCTGTTGACCTGCAATTAGACTTCTCACAGAATTTTGTTCCATGGAAGATTCTGGAATGTTCTCACCTCCTCGCCCAGCCCAGCTTGACCCGCTCCCTCGCGCGGCAAGGTCTGGCTTTCTGCTTTACACCGGTTTACGCCTGGTGAAAGGGTCTCCTATTTCCCATGGGGCTTGCTATATATACATATCACTGCTATTGGGGTGGAGCAGCACCCTCCAGGTCAAGCAGCAGGAGCCTGAGGACTTTGCTCAAACGCCTCTGGCACAGAGACCCCCTCCCGAGTCAAAAGCTGCAGCGAACGTGGAGCAGACGAGCAGGGCTGCTCCGGCGCGTGAGCAAACCGCGGCATCTGGCTGCCCGCTCTCCAAAAGCCCACGGCCAAGGTGCCAAGGGCTCGGGTCCTGTCGCAAAGCGGCGCACAGCTATTGCACCGCGTGGTGTCTGATTCACGGGGGGGCTGTGGCCAGGGCACGGGGAGCAGGAGAGCAGCAGCCGGGACTAAGGGGGAAAAGGCTCGGCACCGGAGGAGGGCGGCGAGGTCTGGTGGCCTCTCTCTGCCCGCCTGGGGTTTGGAGCATCCCCTGGGTGCTGCCCGGGCACGGAGTGGGCACCCCGGGGTCTCGGGCTGGCGTGGGGCCACGGCAGCGGCTGGCACGACGTGTGGCAGGGTGGGCCTTGCGGCCAAGGGTGGCCGGTGGCCGGGAGGTACGCAGTGCCTCGGGGGGGCTGGGTGGGAAGGGGGACAGCGCCGGGGTGAGCCCTGGGCAGTGCCGGGACCCCCACGGCTCAGCCTGCAGCGCAGAGGCTGCCGCAATATCAGCGCTCTGCATGTGAAAAGGGTCTTACAATTTTGGTCTGGAGAACAAGAAGGTGCCTCCCTGGCTGGGATCCCCACGGGCGTGGGGCTCCCCTCTCCCGGGCGTCCGTGAGGTTTCACACCCAGAGCCCCAGCCGGGTGCCAGCGGGGAGCTGGGGGCTCGGGGGGGGTCGCACCCCTGTGCTCCAGCACAGCCGCCGGGTCCGCAGGTCGTCACCCACTCGAGCAGGAGAGGATTCGCGTGTTTGAAGCATTCGGTGCTGCTTTTTGCAGGGCTGGGGCTGCCGCCGCGCCGGCTGCGAGTGCCGGGCTCCCCGGGTGTTGTCCCCCTCCCCTAGGCTGGCACGGCTGTCGGCGCGGTGACAGGAGCACAATCCTTTATGTAAATAACTTCCAAGCGGAGTTGCTCATTATTAATGCAGACAGTTCTGAAGTGGAAAGCAAACAGCATTTGGCAGCGAGAACTTTTAACGAGAATGTCATTAAGGAATTCAGACTGCGAACCACAAAGTGATTCCTGGTGCACCCGGCTGACTTCTCTGCCTTCCCGTTTCTTTCCTGTCCACTAAACATAAAAATGTCATTTGTTTTTATAACCCCAGAATCCAGGCTTTCTCTCTCTCCTTTTATTATCCAATTTATTAGCAGGACAAGAGCAGCCAGCTGGAGTTGGAGGGCAGCGCCCTATGAACCCTTTTTTTGCAATCGCCCTAATTATTTATTGCTATCAGACATCAGTGTTTCTATAAATTAAACCTTCTCTTCCCAAGGCTGCCCCGTGGGTTTAAATCAATACCGAGCATCTCACATAATACACGATTATTAATAAGCAATGGTTTGAGATCATTCCGCATACCATTACTCTTTAGTCTGGCGTGCGCTCAAACGAGGGGGAGCGGGGGGGGGCGGGGGGAGGCCGAGCCAGCCCCGTGGGGGAGCGTGGCCCTGGGCCTCGGGGACCACGTCGGCCCCAAACCCAAACCCAAACCTGGGGTTCGGAACAGGCAGAGAACAGCATCTATGGAACGTCCTGGCACTTCAAAATGCATTTTCCTCTCAAAATGGAAAAAAACTGGAATATTCACCATAGAACGGAAAAAAACCCAAACCAAAGCGCAATTTAGAGGCATCTGAGCCGCCGCCGTGATAATATCAAATTGTTTCATTATGTATAAAAATATGTTATCAAATATAACACGCTATATATTACAATGCTAAATATTTAATCTTACATGCAATTTTAAGCAAAAGTAATTTAAGTAAGAACAGCGAATGTGCTTATTTTTAATATTTTACCTTATCAAATCAAAAATTTCAACCAAATATAAAAAGGAAAAAAAATTGTTTGATCTTTCTCCCATCAAAGGTGTCATCAAAACTGACATCCCCGCGGGTGTTTCCATGTCAATGAAAATGCTTCCCTTGATAGAAAACTGCTCTCTTTTAAAAAAAAAAAAGACAAAAAAGCATTGGTGCCCCCCGCGCTGCTGCCTGGCGCGGGGCTGGCTCAGGTGGGACCGCGAGCGTTGCCCCTTTCCATCCTGGTGGCCCAGCCCGGGGTCGGCCCGGTGCCGTGATCTTTAACCAGAACTGCGGTTATTTGCCCCAAAGGCAGCAGCATTTGTAGCTGCAGGGGTTTGCAGGGACAGCGAAGGCGGGCGGGCAGAGCTCGGGGACGGGACGGGAGCTCGGGAGGCCGCGCGTGGCCGGTGCTGAGCCGGGGGCACCCGGGGCCGGTGGTGGCGGCAGGGACGTGCGCGTGCTCCTGCTTCTTCCTCCCGTGCTGCGTTCAGATGTAATCCTTCACGTGACAAACATAAACGCCATTTCGGTGTCGTTACCATCGGGACATGGCTCGAACGCAGGTGACGAAGGCGGTTTTAGCTGTGTGGGTATCAGCCCTAAGGGCATGACATCAGCCCTAAGAGCACGACATCAGCCCTAAG
>BOSO01033684.1:461-17425 GCA_018403395.1 Gorsachius goisagi
TATTATTATTATATCACTCTCCCAGACAGAATGGGCAATGAAGAGGCAGAGACAGGAACAGGGCACACTATGCCCCTTTTTTTGTGAAAGGAAGTGGAGGATTTAGAAAAAGGTAGGACAAGGTGGAAAAAAATTTAGTAGCTGCCAGGGTGATACCATGGAGTTTGAGTGCACCTTGGCCAAATTCTTCACGACAGCGCTGCCAGCACTGGACTAACAGCTGCACAACAGTGATTTGTTATAAATGTTCTACCAAGGCAGAGTTTAACGGTGTTTTCTGCTTTGACCCAGTTGTTCTAATGAAAGATACTGCTGGAAAGTGTGTCATCCATATCTATCGACTATCATGTTTAACGCAGCAGTGATACGTTACAAGATACAATCACTGCTCTGGTACATCTAGTATCAGTGGCTGGTGCTGTTATCTCTACTGAAGGCATTTAATAACAGCTCCTGGCAGGAGAAGAAAGCAGTCCAGGCTTTATTGACTCAATTTTCCCCTTGAAAAGCACTGGTAGTCCGGCATTTTCAAGTTGTTGCAAAAGAAGCTTTACTATTTTTCATTAAGTTATTCAAAATGCTTTACTCATGAATTGCAAAACCCTCCATTAACCAAAACTATTTTAAACATGGGAGGGAAGCCTTAAAGCGTGAACTTTTTTCTGAGTGACATTGCCTTTGAATGGGAAAACCACCTTGCTTATTCAAGCTGACCATATACCAAGCTCTTTTATTCATTCCTTATATTTGATTATCCATGATAATTTAAGTGATTTTTTATTTTGTCTTTATATAACTTTGAAATATCGACATCTTTAGCACATTGGTTGATCAATGTTAAGTCTCTTTTCCTTCCTTTCAGGACACTCTTAGCATCCTGACACATGATGTATGAACTGATCCTAATCAACTGGCCAGTTTCATTTTCAACTTTCTTTTCTTTCTTAGTCGTTCTTTGAAATATCTTTTATGAATGAAGCCCAGCTCAAGGGGAGCTAAAATGTGATTTTTTTTTTCACCAAGATTCACATGATTAATTTAAAATAAGGTAAAAACTTCCATTCTTGCTACTGATTTTTTAGTGCAGGTTCCTATGTTTTTTTTTCTGATGAGATTATCTAATCCATCTTCCTCTGAGCAATACACTATTTCTGAGTCCTAAAATAAACCACCACTTTCTCAAGGTTTATTTAGTGGGTGTGTTTGCTGGCTTGGAATTTCATGAACAGCTTATCAACTGATCCCTTGACAGAGTTTTCCACATGAATATAAATTGGTTACTTTCTTCCTAGGAAGGTGTATGCTTTGATGAAACGTACTCTTCAGTACATACTAAGTCCGGTTCCGTGTCTAATGCAAATTTCCAATCGGAGTTCCAGTTCTGCCTTTGGCTCATGACACTGATGTGAAAGCTAAACCCAGAGAGAGGGGATGAAATGTGAGCATTGCTCTTTCAGAAGCGCGGTGCAGGATTCGATAGAGGGGAGAGGACTCTACTGAAGCAACTTTGAGATGAGACATATGTTTAACAGAAAGGGGAAACCTTACCGACTGTAGATTCATGTTCTGAAAACAACAAGGGTAGACATAGCCAACGCATGAAAAATAGTCCTGCCAGCTAGGAACCAAGAATGCTGCAGAGAGGAAAACACACCGGGTTTGATCAGTCTCCATTTTTACATCTAAAAACCTGTATGCAGTAAAGATACCAGTGAATTACAAGGCTACAAATACACTGAGTGTTTTGGATGGAGTCTTTGCAAATGCCAAGGTTGAGAAGTTGAAGCAATTGGTGATATCACCACTGGGCATATTCATCTATTTTACAGTTTGTCTTATCATTTCTCACCTCTATGCTATTCCTTGTGGCCGTACTTGCAGTTGGCTCTCACTGAGGTCAACTCACAATGGCAAAGTCATGCTAGCGCCAAGGCAGAGGCACAAAGGTCCAATATCTGTATTATCAGGTATCTATGAGCATATTCACAGCTTCATGGGAATAATATCAAAGATCTTTTGGAAATGTTAGGAAAGAAAAAGAGGAAATATTAGAAGTAATTTATGCTGTGTCTTGTAATTTTGAACATTTTGAGGAAAGGGGAAATAAAAAAAAGAGAAGTTTCATTGAACATCAATACTCATAATGGTATCTTGGCTCTACTTCTGTGGTGTCACGGCTAATTTAAGCTCCACTGACGGTTAACAGGCCAATGCTGCCAAACCTCTGCCTCTGGTGCCACCCACTTTCCTTCCCAGTCACTTGTCCTCTTCCCCACCTGCTTCACGTTTGTCATGGTGGGCCCCGTGGGGCCAGTGAAGCCCTTGGCAGGCTCAACCCCACCTCGATCACGTCAAAGTGAGGAAGAAAAGTGGCTCTGTTGGGAACACTGACTGCCCTGGTTTGAAAGTCATCCTTTATAAAGTTGTGTAAGAAGAGAGATCATGTAGGAGGAACAAAAATAATAAGATGTTAGGATGATTTGCTGAAACTAGTCTTCACCTCAGCTCCCACAGAAACATAGAAATAAAAGTCCAATTTCCTCCATAGATAGAGATCATCGAGGGCAGAAAAATTACAGAATGAAGAGACACATTTCCATTGGGTGTCTGCTGTCAGCAAAAGTGATGCTAAACAAAGATATGGAGTTATAGCCACAAGGGTGTAAGGCCAAAAATGATGAAAACTTCAGTCAGCAAAGAGACGATGTAGCACAAAAGGAATGATCTGTTTGCAGGCTGTGACGGTATGAAGACCATGCCTGGCTTGTATGAACAGGTGAAAAGGAAAAAGCTGAAGAGCTTCCTTCTCTTTAGACAGCAATTACATCCAAGAACTATAAATTCAATAGATTAGAAAGAATTTTAAAATGTTATAAACAGCTAATATTTCCAGAATATCTATAATGTCTGTTCAGGCCTTCTAAACAGTCAATACCCACCAATTGCCCACATCTTAGGACAAGCTTAATATCTAAATTCACGTGCTCATGTGCGTTAATTTTTTTAGAAAGATAACATTGATCAATCCAATTTCTATATAAAGAATAAATGGTAGCAGATAATGTCATAGCACATTTGCTGACCCATTTCATTGTTGGAGCCATATAGCAAGGAGATAGTTATATCCTAAATGTTATTAACTGTGGAAGAGGTGATTTATTCATTACCATAATACAGTTGTCAGTGATAACGATGCCTTAGAGAAACAACCGCATCGCTAGTATCTCCTGCTGCCATTTCCTTGGTGCAGACAGGTGTATTTGTGTAAGACCTCACAGAATTTTAATTTCTTCTGCCCTGACTGTGAATTAGGAGTTATTTTGGGTAACACTACAAAATGCATTTGCTGTGGTATACCCTGGGGAGAGATAACAAAATGAATAGATGTGTTGTGGATATTGAAAGGGTAGTGGGCTAAGTCTGCCCAGGAACAGAGCTAGGAAATGTCCACCTTCTAGGCTTGACTCTTGCTTGAAACACAGCTACAGCACCCCAGCAATCTTCCTGTTTCTTATCAAGTTGTGGTTTGACTTTCCGTATTTTATCCTTACATACTTCATCCTTTAGGCAGCCTGAGAAGAATGATGCCCTAAAAAGTTGCCAAACTTGATATTGCAGCAACTTAGTTCAAAATCAGCCTGAACCATCTTAACATGAGGTCAGTATTCTCCCCATATCCCCAGCTACATGCGAGATTTCCTCCATGCCATGTGACCTAGAAGGTCCAGCACAGTCTCATACAACTACAGATTCACTCCAAGCACCACTTACTCCTAGGTGTAGCACTATAATTTTCTAGATTAGCCACTGAATGGCAGGGCAGCGGTGCCGCTCACCTTAGCAGCTTCAGAAAATGAAGTTTGTGACCAAAATCCTTTATCATCTTCCTGGCAAACAACAAAAGTACCAGAGCAAATTTGAAACCTACAAAGCTCCTGGCCAAACAGCATTGCAACCAGACCAATTTAGCAGGACGAGGTATCATGCAGTAATTTCTTCTCCATAACTTGGTCAATTTGTCTTGAGTCGTAAGTTTTTGCCAGTCATCATTAGCTGGTTAACAGTTAGGCAAAGCATCCCTATCAAACTGACGCAGAAGAATCTGCGTTAATACTGCGTTGTCATTATTGTTGTGATACCACCGTCAGTGGTCATTTAGCATTGACGTTACTACCTCAGCTGCTTTGGGAGGGACTGGGAGGTGGCTCCAGGAGAGAAGGGGAGGTGATTTTAAAGACTTCTACACTGAATCAGCCAGAACATGGTCAGAGCACTACTGTACTCAATTCAAGAATATCCCAGATACCTTGTAAGTGCTGGGCAGAGTTATCTTATTCAACAGACCTGCTTCAGTTCATACATTTGCCTTTTCTTTCCAGGTTACCTGCCAGGGACAAAGACCATGGTCTTAGATTAATTTTATTTTGGCAGGGGGAGGTGAAGGCACGGGTTGAAAGCAGAATATTTTTGCTTGACGTTGCAAGGTCCTACAACTTTTCTGATGAATCCTGAGCTTCCTTCCTGTTGTAGGTTTAATGCTTCTCAAGGAATCACTTTGGATATCTTTCATGGGCACTTTTATTGCCATAGAAGTAATTTTAAAACACACAAATATCCCTTGAAAGCCTTCTGAGAAAGGCTTATCTGCAGAATTCTTAGGAAAAGGCTTGATTTCGGTTAATATTTGGGGTTTTCAAATGGTAGTGAAAGATAAAGTATTCCATTCTTCCTCCATCATAGTTCACACTTATTGTCACCTGGAAATTGCCTCATGTTTCTGCAGTAGGAATTTATTTAGTAGTCTGCATGTGGCACATGGCATTGCAGAGTTCATCCTTACTGAGCTGACAGAAAAAGCCCTTGGACACATCTGTCAGTGTAGGGTGCTGCACCCTGTCAGGCTACGAACCCAGTAGTTTTACTGGGGAATGTTATTTTCCCTTCATACAAACATTTCAAGATAAGCAACACAGCAAATCGCTGGTTGCAGTTTCAGCTGAGACATTTCAGCAATGCCAGCTCATGGTCCATTCCCTATTCCACCCACACAGCAGCTTTCCTGGCAATAACCCTTCCCACACTTACCTAACTTTACCTAATTGCACATATTTAGGACAAGCACACAAGGATCGAGAAGTTCCTGGTCCCTCCTGTGGGTATCATCTTGAAGCTGCTGTCTACTTCGGAAAGCTGCCAAGCAGCGTGGTGCCCGCTGGTCATACTTCACTCCCAGAAGGGTTTGGGACTTGGCTTTGCACTGGAGGTGGTGGGACTCCACATGGCAAATGCTTTCCAACAGGATCGTGACAGGAATGGAGAAAATCCTGCTGCAGGACTGAAAGAGCTCCAGGACTTGTCCCTCTAAAAGCAAATGGTGCATGTTGAGTTAGTGGCTCCATTTAAAGTCCCACTCATCTTAGTGGCATCAAACCTCTAGTGACAAAATACTCCCAAGAGATAAAATCTGCAGCCAAGACCAATAAAGTTCTGGGGCTTGTCCAACTGATTCGTAAACTTTTTTTCCCCCCATCTGCTCTTCAGTGAGTAGGTAAAAAAAATACACTTACTAGAAGGGGTTTGTGCCCTCTCAACTTTCTCCATCTCTACCAACAGGTGATGTCTCTGCAACATACTCTCAGAATTACTTTCTTCTGAATGATGATGTGATTTAAAAATAACACCCTCACATTTCACAGAGATGCAAACATGTTTGAGGTGGAGAATGACTGTAAACAATACAAATCTCCAGAAAAAAATCACAGAGCTTTGTTTGGATTCTGCATTAAGCTTGCACTTCACGTGTCCTGGAACCAATGTGTTATTGGTTTAGCTTGGCTGGAAAAACGGTGACTGCAGACCATGTGGCAGGGAAGGGTGGGTTGTGTGACACTGGAGGGCTGAGACACAGCTGGAGACACAAGTTCTGCTCCCAGCTCTGCCTGGACTTGCTTTAAACTGAAGAGTTCTGCCCTCTCCGAGATGTTTGTTTACCTGGTTTGTTTATAGACAGCAATCATGTCTCCTCTCATCCCTGTTCTGCTAGACTAAGCAAACCACACTTTTTATCTTTTCTTGTGTGATCCATTTTCACTTCCCTTCATCATCATAGCAGATCTTCTCTGGACTTGTTCTGGTGCCAGTCATCAGTTTTGCAAGCAGATGAAGAGTATGCCAAAGTAGTCCAAGCGAAGACTTGGCAAACAGGTTTGCAGAAGTGCTAAAACAGGGGTGAGAATATCTATCCCATTACCCAAAGGAATCCAGAGAGGCTCAACCTGCCCAGCCGTGTGCGCCCAAGTGCATTTTTCCCGCAGTCTTAATGGATCAGAAACCATCCAGCCATACTAGTGCAACACCAAGCCTACACCAATACCCGTACCCCTTACCTCGCAGCACAGATTCTGGGAAGCACTGAGTTTTAGCAAAGCCTCCTGTGGGTGTGGGGCACTCGTGTCTGCCTACAGAAGTCTATGCAGGCTCACAGTCTCAATGGAGAAACCCTCCATAAATATAGAACTGTATTAGCACTTCACAAAAACTCTAGCTCTTTGGCATATAAATATCACAAGGCAGATGTGAACATCGCAGGAGTGTCACTTTTGCAAACAGGTCTTGGCTGATCCATCAGCAGTAGCTAGCACACCAAGATAACGAACAGCTAAACCCTCTCAATTACCATTAGCAGCAGAGTTGCACTGCAACGGGAGAATAAATTGCACTGACTGGTTTTTAAAAATACTTGTCCATCACACATACAGACTCTTGCTGGGTTTCCTTAGCACAGATAAACCTGATGGAAGCTGGACCCTCTTCCCAGCAGTGCTGCTTTACTCCTTACTCATGCAGTGAAAGCATCTGCTACGGCCAAGTCCCCTTTTTATTTCCAGGTTCTTACATATGCACGGTAGCAACATAACTGAATAATACCCCTAAGACATGAAAATTTTCACATCAGAATAATATTTAACCTTATTTACAGGCAAGCAAAGAAATAACGGACAAGAATGTATTTTGCTGGGATAGTTTTTCCTTATTTTTGTTAGCGTCGTGCCTCCATTCAGGTGTCAGCCTTCCTGAACTGCTCTGAGGGATACATGGATTTGTGTGTGCTTGCTGGTGGTGACAGACTTACCCTGAGAACTTACTATTCAGTGTTCAAAATCTGAGCTCTGTTGCTTCATTTGGCTTGATCACAGAAGCCACACGGTGTTTTTTTAAGATGAGTGTAACCTTCCCAAAGGACATGAACCAAATATGAATTGTTAAAAACTCTCAGGAATGGATAAAATAGAGAACAAAACCAAAAAAAATCCCCAAAACAATGAAAATATTTTTGCAAGTCTGAGCCTATTACTTTTGGAGCCCCATTTTTTAAACAATTCACGGAGTCTGTTGCAACCTCAAACCCACAGATGAGGAAGACCTGCAAGAGGAAGAGCTCCCCAGTGCTCCCTGGGAGTGAACAGAAGCTGACAGCGTGCTCCTACCTGCTGCCATATTAACCTCCACAGGCTGCTTTGCCCCAGTTTCCTCCCGAAACATTAGAGGCCAGACCCGGTGTGTGACAGGGCTTCAGCTCCAAGTTAAACTTTTTTCAGAAACTACTTGTTTATCTCTTTGGTCTTTCCTCAGTTGATAAGGAGAGACACCAGCAGGCATCTGAACAAGAGAGACACTATTAAATGCTAAACTTTGTCAGGGCAGGAAGATGATAGAACCTGAGCCAAATTTTTGCTTCTAAAGGAATCCTGAATCATCCCGAATTTGGCTTCTACTTTCAACACCTGATTGAAAGACTAAGTTACAATTTACTGCCTGAGTGAAGATTAATTTTCTCTTACCTTATGGACACAAAACCCTTGCACGTGCCTGCGGAGCCCTAGGCATACAGCCAGCCATCCTGGCTCTGAGAGTAAGCGAGCCAGCACGAGACCCTGCCCCACTGGCAGCATCTGAGCTGAACACGGTGCTCTGCACCCAGCAAAGGAGCTGCACGACACAACCGTAGCTAAAGGCAGCCAGAGGTATGGTATTATTTACTGCCACTGAACACTACTGAGGCATCAGAACTGAAAACAGGAGTTAAGTGTCCCTCCCCACTGCCCACGTTGTTTCACTGCTTTTTTTTACGAGGACAAATACATTGCTCTTCTTTGAATTGCTGCTGAGGTGCTTGTCAGTATTTTTGCACTCATGTCATATTAGTAAATAACATACAAAACATTCTTCTCTCCTCATATAAGCTACATAGAAATAATAGCGTATATTATGTTTAATTATACACATGAAAGATCTTTTCATTAAGACAACATCTCAAGCATCCTCGTCTCCTGTGGCTGTAGCATTCCAACAAGGGACCACCTCTCTTCCCTCTATAAAACCCCCTTGGGCTTTTTTCTTCAATCAAGTTATGTCCCTCAGGGGTCCGTACTGGGACCGGTGCTGTTTAATATATTCATCAATGACATAGACAGCAAGATCGAGTGCACCCTCAGCAAGTTTGCAGATGACACCAAGCTGAGTGGTGCAGTTGACACACCAGAAGGACGGGATGTCATCCAGAGAGACCTGGACAGGCTGGAGAGGTGGGCCTGTGTGAACCTCATGAGGTTCTGCACCTGGGTCGGGGCAACCCCCAGTATCAATACAGGCTGGGGGAAGAAAGGATTGAGAGCAGCCCTGCCGAGAGGGACTTGGGGGTACTGGTGGACGAAAAGCTGGTCATGAGCCGGCAATGTACGCTGGCAGCCCAGAAGGCCAACTGTGCTCTGAGCTACATCAGAAGCGTGGCCAGCAGGTCGAGGGAGGTGATTCTGCCCCTCTACTCTGCCCTGGTGAGGCCTCACCTAGAGTACTGCATCTGGCTCTGGAGCCCTCAGCACAAGAAGGACATGGAACTGTTGGAGTGGGTCCAGAGGAGGACTACAAAAATGATCCAAGGGCTGGAGCACCTCTCCTATGAGAAGAGGCTGAGAGAGTTGGGCTTGTTCAGCCTGAAGAAGAAAAGGCTGTGGGGAGACCTGATTGTGGCCTTTCAGTACTTAAAGGGGGCCTATAGGAAAGATGGGGGCAATCTTTTTAGCAGGGCCGGTTGTGACGGGGCAAGGGGTGTAATGGTTTTAAACCAAGGGTAGGTTTAGACTGGATATAAGGAAGAAATTCTTTACAATGAGGGTGGTGAAATACTGGAATGGGTTGCTCAGAGAGGCAGTGGAGGCCCCATCCCTGGAACCATTCAAGGTCAGGTTGGATTGGGCTCAGAACAGCCTGGTCTGATTAAAAGTGTCCCTGCTCACTGCAGGGGGGTTGGACTAGATGACCTCTAAAGGTCCCTTCCAACCCAAAACATTCTATGATTCTATGTGTCACTGGTTTAACTGAAAACTGAATTTAATCCAGCAGGCTGAGGTTGAACTTACTCCAAAGAGTTAGGTAAACTGGCTCACTAATTGCCAGTGTCGCTTCTAGCTCAGCACTGCTGCAGTCCCCACAGCGCAGGGTCTCCTGAAGCCCGATGGATGCAGGTGACAGCAAAGTGGCCACCACCCCGTAGAGTTTCAAATCTCATTACAAGGCTACAGGCAAGGGATGGGGTCAGCAGAGAAGGAGGCTCAAGGAAATGCTCACAGGAGCTGGGTCACCACCACAAGCAAGCTGCAGTCCCTGCTCCTTCCAATTCCCATCCCAGCATCCCTAGGACAGCAAATACCTTCCTCTGGGATAATCCCATTAACGGCTGCACTTTGCACCGGTACAGAAATGGACTTACTGCTATTGCAAAAGCCGGTAAACACAACCTTTTCACAGCAGCAATATTTGCTTTTTTCCCAGCAGCTTCCTAAGGGGAGCTGCATGAACCTCCTGTTTTCACCCCTGACACAAATGAAGGAGAGGGCCATCGAGCACCAGTTCAAACACGGTTTTTCAAAGCTAGCTGCTAAAAAGCTAACTGACTAGGCAGCAAGCCATCAACAGAAGTAATGAGGAGAAAGAAAAGGGAAGAAGGAAGTCATGACATACTGTTTGAATTCTGAAAAATTATTAAGGTAATTATGCTTCATCAAAATACATACAATTTCTTCATGAGCTATCAGACACTATGGAAAGCTGATGAGATATGCTCATAGGTGTCAACATGCATCTTATTTTGACAAGGAATTCACTGAGTTGATTGCATCATATTGAGCCAGGAAATAAAATTCTGTCTTTTCTTCGCTATCAGCTCCAGTTTGGCTGGAACCATTTGGACTCTGCTCTCAGTTGCATGGAACAAGATCTGCTGGAGAGCAGCCAGACTTGGTCCAAATTTCTGTTAGGTGCAGAATGCCTTCCCAATACATGCCAGCTGGAACTGGAAGGAAAAACAAAAGGATACACGCTTTTGCTGAAGGGCATCACACTGTGACAGCACATGCTCCTAGAGAACAGTCTGAGATCATGGTCAAGGTTTCAGAGCTCTTCCTCCCTTCAATCGTAAGAAAATCTGCATGTAGTGTTAGTAAGAAGAGTAGGCTAAGACACCAAAAAAAAAAAAAAAAGGAAAGATAAATCACTTTTCAGAAGAGTAAGATGAATATACGGTAAAGAAACTGACCACAAAAAAACCCCAAAAATTCTATATATGATGTCAAAAACAATCCCTTCACTACTGCTGCTTGCTTCACCATCCAGAACTCAGTACTTCATACAACCCCACACTGAATTTGCCATTTTAAAAGGATAAAATAAAGAGATATATCACAAGGTCCTATTATGAAACAATGTCGATCCCTGGCAGATTGGCTGATGGGACGGAAGACAGAGGTGTAGTTTCTCAGGGGATGTTTGCTGTTGCCAGAACGGTGCTACCGCCTTACGCTTAGCCCTTGTGAAATGTATGGAGCAATCTCAGTTCATTGCCGCTGCTAAAACCCTTGTACATCTGACAGCGACTGGAGCAGCTGAGCATGAGGAGCAGCACAGCTGGGAGAAATAAGTCTTCTGAAATAAGACACATCTGCCCGTGTGCCAGGGAAAAGCCATGTTTTGGCGGTGGCATGGCAAAGCTCAGAGTCTTACCCATGCTATGCCGGCTCCAGACATCAACTTAAGATCAGACCTTTGCAGCCCACTAGTCTGTTGTGGCACTTGAGTACTAAAAATTGAACGTATCACAATTCAGAAGTGAAAAGAAATCCTACACATGTGCCTTGGGTATATTCAGGAGTATTAATATTTCATCTAGCAAACCGACTACAATGTGCAAAGACGGTGCTTCCACGAACTGATCACTTGTGCCCACAGCACTGGGAAATACAGCCGAAGTCAAATTAAATATTTACCAACTTTGGCCATCTTCAGTCAGCCAAGGAACTGGGAAATAAAGGGATCTGAGACATAAACATGCTAAATCTACTTGTAGCAACTCAAGCTCAGTTCCTCTAAATTTCATGGCAATTTCCTCTCTCTTGCTACTTAACAGGCATCCTTGATCAAACTCACTCATCTAAGGTATGCTGTACGTATTATCACCTGCTCCGTAACCCTGCCACCACACTGAACTTGGTGCTGGAGCAGCAAACATAGGAATTTAAATAAAGGTATGTGAAAAGAAGATCAGATACCAACTATTAAAGCCATGAAACTGAGTCCACGCAGCTGGTTTTATAGGCTAGCACCTTTCTCCGAGCTTCCTTTTAGGTTCCTGTGATTCACCACAAATGATGTTGAGCAACGTGTCCTTGTTACCTGTATGCATTATCTATTACTGAAATTCAGGGCCTCTTGCCATCTGTTTTAATTAAGAAACTCATATGTATATTTGGCCGCCTTGCCAAGTAAAATAGTTTCAGAAAGAGAATTTTATAGCTTGACAGTGGGCCAGATCTCCAGCTGGCATTAATTCATATATTTCCAGTAGCATCACTGGTGGTGTGTTGGTTTACAGCAGCCAAGGAATCAGGCAGGTAACATCGCAATAGTAAATTCAAAATGTTATTCATCTCAGCAAACCTCTTCAAATGCAATGCTACTGAGTGATACTAGCAGCAGATTACAAAATAATCTTCAACTCTCGTTCATGTTGAAACTCATTATTTTAGTGACATTTGTGCAGCTCAGGCAAATAGTTTGGCTCTATTCACTCGAGACAGAATGTGCAGATGACGGCTCCCATACATCATATATACCTTTGCATTTCGCATGGATGTAAGAGATGTGTCAATCACAGCTTTCTGGTAGCTTAAGGAAGGGCTTTTTGAGGGCATTCTGGTAGCAGTCAAGTATTCATTAAGTTAAAACAAATAAAACCAGAACAACTTCATATTTGACAGCCCTACAGATAATTTCAAGCTCCTCTACCCCAATGAAAAAGCTATCGCTTCAGCCAAGAGGGGATAAATGCAGCTTGAATCCAATGTCAGCTACATCACTCATGCCATGTATGGCATCCACTTCAGGAAAACCACCCAAACTGGCAGCTGGCTCAGGTGAGCATATATTTCTACACCACTTTTATTAGCATCCAGCCAGTCAACAAGACATTTTAATAGAGAAAGTATGTATTCGTGCAACACAAGGACTAAACTATCCATTTGGAATATACAATGTAGGCGCATAGCTCAAAAAATAGATGGCTCTGGCAATTGCCAATGGCACACTAGGAAATCAGAAAACACATACATTCAGCCCTGACAGATGAATGGTTTTTATTTGTGGCATCTATTTTGTTTTGGAGAACACTGAGAGCTGGAGCCCACCACTGGACAAGTTTTTGGTGCAATTTTTCCTTCTCCTGCTTCTTGAGCTAATTTTGTGCATCCGGACCGAGAATGGATCAGTGGAGTGGAAGGGCTGAGCTGGCCTGATCCACAGCTGTCAGCCATGGATCAGCTCCTCCATCAGGTATCTACAGCTGTGGGCTCCTTCAGCTGCAGTGCAGCTCAGGGCACCGTATGCCTCCAGTTCAGAAGTGCCATACCCATGGTCTAGCCTTTGGCACTTAAACTGACGGAAAACATATTTATTACAGCTTGGCTAATAACGTACCACTGGGACTGGTTCCCACATCTCCGTAAGCATTAACCTTCAATGAGGGTTTGTAATTTCCGAGACTATTTCTTGTTTTGGCTGCTACATTTTCTGCAGCGTTCACAACGCAATCTGCAAATGTTTCTGTCTTTTCCATGTCATTTTTACAAGGATCCCGGGGGAAACATCATGTCACCTCTTCTCTGTGGATCTGATGCAGTATCAATTCCCAGTCACTGCACACCAGCTGGAAGCTTTGATGGCTATTCCCCTGAAAGACTGACTGCAGCTATAAATTCTTGCGAGGTGAAGAGAAATGGATTTGTCTGTGCAGCTCTAAGTCTTGGCAAACAAAGATTATCAAAAATAGAAGCTATTTTCTTGTCTTAAAACACACATCAAACAAGAGCCTGTAGAGAGGTTCATGTTGATTCTTAGGTGCTGAAGGAATTGATTTATTTCTTTTAATAAAGAATACTCTGTGCCTCACATTTAACCACTTCCTTAAAAAAAGGACCATCTCTTATTTACCTTACCCTGACTGTTTCTCTTTTCTTTTGGCACCTCAAAGGAACAGCATCAAATTATGCTAGAAAAGAGCACCCTTACACCCCTTACTTTTTTTACTACAGAGTACTGCTGAATTAGCTTGGGCTCTTACAGGGAAACCAGTGGTTTAGTCCTCATATGACCTGAAGCAGAGAAGCAAAGGGAATCCTTGGTAGGACTGTGTCTCTGAGACACAGTCTCTGTTTTTCCACCCTTGCTTGAGGAGCGCCCCCGTCCTAAGAGGCTCTGGCTGTGTCCAGGGCCATCCTCCAAGCCTGGGTCTTCCAAGCCAGGATTAATTCAAAATATTATTTAATAAATTTAATTTAATTTAAAAATATTATGAGTTAATAATAAACCAAGTAAGGATTATTACTGCAGATAAGACTGCAGGAGTGGGTGTCCCGCACCAAAGCAACGTAGGTGGTTGGCAATTCATTTGAAGAAAAGCCTGCTGAACGCTGTTGACGCAGTACAGGTGGCTGAGCATAAAACATTAGCACCCTGACAAGTATTTTCTCCTGCCTGACTCTGGACCTGACTGCAGCACTCAGGGAAAGGGAATTCACTTTGAATTACAAGCAAAGCCATTCTATCTCTATCGACATAACCCTGTGTCACTTGAAAGCAGCTCCAGGCCACCTCACCACCCCTGTGAGCCCTCCGATGGGCAGGAGGCTTTCCACCACCACGGATCTCTGCCTGTGGTGCAGCCTGACTCCTGGAGCAAGTTTCCTCAGCAGCTCCCATGGACTCCGTTCACTCTCCGCATGAGCTAGTCTCATTGCCGACACAAAACCCTGCTCGCTCCCTCTTTTTAAATGGGGTGGGAAACCAATGACCTTCTGGCTCGTTACCTTCCCTCCTCATTCACTTTTCCACTTTCACCTGCGGTTCCCCTGTTTCAGGCAGACGGGCTTTCTGAGCTAATATCATGGCTGGGCAATTTCAAATAAGGAACTGCTTCAGCTGAATGAAACTCAGATTACTAATTTTCTCCTGGTCTCACAGCCAGAGTGATGCACAAGCACACTGCCCAGCCCCACCACCGGGAAAACTCATTCCTAGTGACACCGTGTTGCTTTTGCACATGATCCATGAGGATGACTTTGAGGTCCTTCTCTGAATTATTTTAAAATTTGGGGAAGTTTCACATCATGTCTCCCTTTCTCTCCCTCCACTTTCTTCCTAAGTGGTAGAGATAAAAGTTTTCCCTGCCTTTGTCAGAAGAATCGCTTGTTATTAATGACTGTGTCAGCTTGCTTGCCTATTTCTTGATGTTCTGCTGTCAGCTCAAGGCTGTCTGCTCCTCCCTCCAGCTACGGCTCTCAAGACATTGCCTCCTTGGGTTTTCATCTGGATCTTATCACCCAAAGTGGAATTTGAGCCTGACACTCATTTTCCCTAGGTCATGCAAGCTGTCCTTCCCCCATGGCAGCCACTACCGACTCACAGGATGGTTGCACAGCTGTCTCAGAACAGCATCCAGAAGACGTGGTGCCAAAGGGATAGGAAGCAGCTGGATCCCCCCAAGGCACAACATCCCTGACAGGACACTGAGGTTGAAGCTAGGAAGCAGCAAGACACAGATGGTTTCCAAACAGTTGGAGACCCCAGCAGACCTCTCCATGGGCAGGATGAGCGGTTTCCAGCACGAAAAGGCCAGAGATCCCCTCAAAGCCATCTCTCTCAGTAGAGACATGGGGTAAGGTTTCAAAGTGTGTCCTTTTACCACTCTCTTGGCATTTACAGCACTGTTTACTGGATGGAACCTGCATGGGCAATGCAGATCCATTACGTACGTGTATGGTTTTGTCCCAGCTTAGTGTGTGACTTGAATGACATTCATTTATTATCGGTTCTCTGGCTGATCTGTATAGAAGGAGCAATGCTTTCCAGAGGGCTTTTAGAAGATCCTCTCTTCAGTGGGTTTTTGTTTTCCGTTCACAGCCATGCATGTTATAATGTTCTTAGGAGAAGTGGCATGAAAGCTGGCAAGTTCTACACATTGAGAGAGCAAGCTAGGCAATTTTTCTGTGTTTGGGCTATCCTCAACACCATGCTGCAATCCAAACCCAGTTTTTAGTGGACCAGTGATGGGCAGAAAGACCTTGGCCTCCTGCACTCATTACTGTCCCTTTGACTCTCTTTTGTACAGCAACACATATGTGTCCAAACCTCACCTTGAAGAGGGTCAAAACCTATCAAACCTATTACGCTGTCAAGCTGAAAAATAGTGTCAGTCACCAGTATTTCTAACTGTAAAACATGCTCATGTGATTAGCACTGAACGTTTGGTTACCTGAGCCCATTATGTGCCAGAATGAGACTTTTTTCTTTCCAAAAATTCTGCAGCACTGCCCTAAAAACATCTCTAGGCACATCAGTGCCTCATGGGTAGCCCTCTGAGCTATATTTCCTTTAAAGATTCTGTTTTGCTCTGGGGTGAATAGCAAATGACAGAAAACTACTTGCAATTTTCTAATTTTAGCACTAATTTCTACTCTAGCCACTGTACCAGATCCAAGCTTCCAAGGCAAGAAAGCGCCTCACGTCTCCTGAGCAATACACAACCTGGTGAGCCACTTATTCTCATCGGGTTTATATTCTCTACACTTCTCTTCAACACAGCTTTGATGGTTTCCCGTGTAAGTCTTCTAAATAAGAAAAAATTGCCAAATAGTGTGTGTAAGCTGCACACAATATTTTGTAGCTTTTTCTAATTTCAGTAGGTCCCCAAAACAAGCATTAAGCGGCACTCTGATTTGCTCCCAATACAAGATCAGTCAGGTTTAACCAAAACCTCAGGGTTTTATTTCCCAGTTCTTCACATGCCTAGAAATGGGATAAAAAAAACCCAAAAGTCAGACTTGGCCACAATCTGATACTGGTTTGGGATTCAAAAACGAACAAATGCAAACTTGAGAGAGCTGGGTTACTGGTGCATGCTAGAAACCCAGGCTTGGGATTTAGCAAGAGATCTCCTTGCAGCTGCACCAGCTCCAGAAGCTCCCCTGACACCCCTGTACCTGGGCGGACTGGCTGGCTGAAAAGATCTGCCATAGCCCCCTGTCTCAAGGGTTGACTCTCCCAGCTTAAAGAATGTGAACAGAATAACGTGAGGCACATGGACTGTTGGAACAGGGCTCCTGGCTGTTGCTAAAATACAAAATTTACATTGCACACTACAGCTGATTGAGGGGCATGATGACCCTGCAGCAGCAGAGAGACACGATGCTGCTGGATACTGCCTGTAAGGGAGTGCAAATTTGTGTGTGAAGCCACAAGAGGACCCTAATTAAAACCCCTTCATGCATATATATGAACTCTAAATCAGCAGTGGGCATGTGAGTGTTCAAATCATAAGGTGAAAGGAGGCTGTAGTGAGGTGGGGGTCAGCCTCTTCT
>BOSO01033685.1:0-35616 GCA_018403395.1 Gorsachius goisagi
CCTCTCTGCATGACCTGACAAGATCCCTGTACTCCTCTTGGGTTGCCTGCCCCTTCTTCCAGAGCTGGTAAGCTCTCTTTTTTTTTCCTTAGTCGCAGTAGTAGACCTCTGTCCAGCCAGGCCGGTCGTCTTCCCCGCCGATTTGTCTTAACGGCACATGGGGACAGCCTGCTCCTGTGCCTTTAAGACTTCTTCCTTGAAAATTACCCAACCTTCCTGGACCACTTTGCCCTTCAGGACTATCTCCCAAGGGACTCTCCCAGCCAGCATTGTTACTAATAAAGTCTTCCCTTCAAGCATAAGATTAACAAAAGGGATTCACCTTTCCTTATTGCTGGTACAGTATGTCTGTCTTGTTTCATTCTCAGGCTAAGTTAGTGAATTGAGTGAATGCTTTTTGTAAAGACTTTTGGGAACTTTTTACTTGAAGGGTAGTGCACTGTCAAAGTGTCTTAAATGCTAATCTTCTATATCTACTCTTTTTCCCTACTTTTCACAGTAGCGGACCTTTTGGTTTTATACAGCATCTGTTTTCTTGATTAATGTTAACAATATATCACCTTTATGAGCAGTTATGCTGCCTTTCTCTCAACAGGTTTTTGTTGGAAGTGACTTCTATGACTATTAATTATTTCCCATAGAATTCAGCCCCAGCTAGTAACCTTGCTTATTAAGTAAAAAAAATAATTGCATTTATAGTGAGCTGTAAGCTTTTGCTTAATTAACATATACATATTTCATAGGGGGAATAATTACCAGATTATTTATAACACAATAAGAAAAATTATCCAGAAAGGCCTAAGGATTCTTCTTACTAAACTCTTTTTGAATATTCATTACAGTTTTAAATCATCTTTGCTGAAGTCTAAATTGTCGTGATGTTGTACTTGCTGTGAAGTATTCTTTTTAATACCCTTGCTATTGACCAGTTCTTTGACTACAGAAAATTCTTGGTGTGCACCATTATGTAACTACGGTTGTATCATTGTAGTGATTAGCAGAAATCCTAAACCCACAAGTATAGAGATGTCAGCTGTAGTGAGCTGGCCAAATTTTGGTGGAGCTAGATGCAGGTATTTTTATTAAAGTGTGTTTGCAGTGTCAGTGTCTTGCAGCATTTCTCTTCTCTTTTTCATTTCTATCATCTGGTGTTGCTTTCAATCAGGCTCCATGTTGCAAGCTAGCAGTGATTTCACTAGTGACAGGTGAAATGATCAATAAGTACCATCTTTGACTTTCCTCTCTTCAGCAGCTATTTAGACCTTCACAATTGCCAGTGAGAAAACAGATCCTCTTGTCCCAGAATTGCAGACCTTTTTCTGTCAGTAGTGATTTCTAGTATAGAATTGTTGCTATTGCATTGTGTTCTGTTCATCTGTTTTCTCCTTCACTTGTTTATTCTCCTGAGGTACTTGGCTAAAAGACTTTTAAAGGAAAGCCCATCATTGTGCTCTGTGTTTATATTTTGCTTAGCAGAATGGGATCCTGATCATGTCTGGTGATCTCAGCCACTATCACAATAAAATAAGTTAAAAAAATGCTGTGATAGGTACTTAAGCAAGTCTCATTCATCTAAAATATGGGAGTGGAACAGAAACCTAAGATGATTTCTTTAGGATGTAGTGTCATGTAGTCATGTTAAATTCAGTAGTTTAGCACAGAAAACCTTTGCCAAAATCTCTACCCAGAGGAAAATTAGTTTTACAGCTATACCTTGAAAGTCAGCCATGAGACTTCTTGAAAAGAGAGGGATGTTAAACTATGTATTTATTCTTGACAATGCATGTTTCCAGATACTGTTTCTTTTACAAGTTTTTGATCAGCAAAAGACAAGCATGTTATCAGAGGAAGATAATAGTAGCTATGACACACATATGGAGATGAATATGTCCACAAATAGCAGCTTTTGGAAACCGCATGACATTTCATTAAAAACCCAGTGAGGTAAAACATATACTTAACACTGTGTCAGACCCCATATCATGAGGTGATGCCATCAGATTCTTACTTATGTCATGCAGTTATTCAAACTGTAAGTTCAAAGAAGGCAAGGAAAAATTTTAAATAGTGAATCATTGTTCACACGATGATTATAGCACAATATTAGCGTGATTTGGATACCCAGGCTCCAAAGTTTAGGGGAATGAAATGCCCAAAGAGTCCATCCTGCAAAGTGCTGCACGCTCCTTTCTCCCTTTGTCTCCAGCTGTAGATGAGGACATTCATTATTTCCATGTGTCAAGTGCAGAAATTGATTGCAAATTAGAGGCACATGCTTTTACTAAAGACAGGAACTGAATTATGATTAGGCCATGACTCCAAGATACACCAGTGTATGAAAATATATAAGCTGCAGGGGAACATAGCTCCAGATGAATTTGTCTTTTTTATGTCACAAAGAAAACCTTTTCTTTAGCCAACACAAACCCTAGAAATTCAAAAAATCACAAAGTTGATACAACACTTCATCTTGTTATTTGTCACTAAAAAATGCCTTTTAAACATTTTTGTTTTATCTCTTTTCATTCATCTAGATAGGCTTATAATTTTTTGCTCATTTCTTACTAATGTTTTTTTTCTAAGTGTGGAAAAATATAAAAAAAAACACAAACAAAAAAGAGAAAGTGAGAGAGAGAACAAACGATCATTCAGTTTCAATGCCTCACTCAGTTCCAAAGCTCCATTTCTTTTATCAAGAGAAACTGATATTTATAAACCTCTGTGTTGAAAGGCATGGAGATTTCTTTTTTTCCTTTTTATTTCAGCCTGTGAGTTACACAGACTTTTTGAAAGAATTTCCAGGTTCTCTAGTTGAAAGAGGCAATCATATGCCTGAGGAGATATACAATAGGAACTGGCAATGGAGTACTTCCATTTCTTATTTGTTGAAGAAAAAAGTATTAACTGTGACACCAACTTAGAAATAAGAAAAGACTTTCTTTAATTGGCAGAGTTCTGCATATACCTCGTTGAAAAGAAACTACAGTCAAGCACAATTCGGTTTCAGTAATAAAAACCCCTTTCAGTCTACACACAGAAGCACCTGAACTTCCTTCCTACTTAATAGTGGGGAAAGTATGAGATCTCAATCCTCATTTTAGCTTCTGTTCCAGATATAGAATCATGGACTGGCTCACAGGAAACTCAGATTTTATTCTCAGCTTGGTCACAGACTTTTCTATGAGATCTTAGTCCCTTCCTTATATTGCAAAAAATGACACACCATGATACTTGTCAAACCATCAGATTACTTTGAGATTCTTGAAAGAATGATGTTAATAAAAGCAGGTAAATAAATTAGGAAATATTTTTAATAAAATCAGAATTTGATACAGGAGAACACTAATTAAAAAGAACCCTATAACTTAGCTGACTGATAAGAAATATCTTCTAAAACTGTCAAATTACTTATGGATATTACAAATAGTAATATTCTGTTTTGGTGATTTTGCCAGTATGAAATACACATCACCTTCCATTCCATCCAAATTCTCTCTGTTTTGATGCTTGTCTTCTGATTGGAACAGGAAATGGCTTTGGAATCTTGGCATTTTCTTTAGAAATTAAATTCTGTATTTTAAATCACTAAATACTATTCCTAACTATTACCAGGGACTATTTTTCATAGTGAAAGAGAAACCTGACAAGGCACTTGAGAATCCAGTTTCACTCTGGCCTAAAGAGAGATCAGACTGTCAATCCCATGCTTTGCCTATCTGGTGTAGCCTGATAGCAATTAGTGTATCCTTGGTTTAGCAATAAATTATTCTGCTGGTCTGTCAGCAGGTAGGGCTAGTACAGAAAAATGGTAAGTGACGTTAATTTAATGTAGCATAAAGTTTATGCCTGATATCAAACAGCCAGAAATTTCTACCAACCTGTCTCCCCCAAAACACTTAAAATACCTTGATTCCTTTCATCCTTTTTTTCACATTAAAAAAACCATACAAGATTTTTTTTCCTTAGCATTTTGTGAAGTTTTTATAGGTAAAAAAGGTGAGTTATACCCCTGAAGCCACATTTAATACATTTCTTCTCCTGCACAGGATGAACGGCGATATATCATTTTGGCTTCTGTCAGCTCACCTAGGCACTTCTAATTTGCGCTGAATGGATGTTTCTCAACTCCATTCCTTCAAAGGCAACCCAGGTGGCAAGCTCCAGTCCACCAGCTCTCTGGAAAGACAGTATCAGCAGATGCCTCCAGCTGCAATAGTCAGAAACCTTATTTCCTTTATACATCCAGGAATACGCTCTTCTTTTGTTTGAAGACTGTGTGTGTATGTGCAGGGATTGGTGAATTTCATTAGCAGATGGAAGGTCACAGGTGGTTTTGCATGGAAACATAATTAAATTGCATTGATTGAATTAAATGGCTGACAAAGATATGGCCTACTCATCCCATGCTGAATGGGTCAGATAAAATGCAGCTCCATACTCTAGCAGCAACCATTTTATACTTTTGAAAAGGGGAATTAATCTGGAGTGAACTCACTTGATGATCCCTGACTCTGAATTCTTCATCAAAATTATTCCTCCATCAGCTTGGGATGAGAAAGCAAATAATTCACAATTAGCAGGCTTGCTTTTTTTTTTTTTTTTTAGTTAGCATTTATGTCAGTCACAGAGTTGCTGATGCCAGAGAGGACCCTTTTCTCTTACTACATAGAATTGACTCATACATACTTGGGAAGATGATGCTGATCAAAAACAATTAAGAAGGAAGGAGAGTTATTAAAGCTGAAGAGAACTATCTAATCGTGAATGCTGAGAAGCAGAAGCTTTACCACAGTAAGAGGGAACACACTGTAGTTGCTTTATTTGTGTTGCATCTCTGTTCTCAATTTGCACAAAGCAAAAAGCTAAGTATTGTCTAAATAATCTGGGGATCACGACTTCGGTGTCTGTTGCTGATGCTTGCTGAGAAGTCGCTTTGTCATTTACATCTCAGATTACAGATCATTAAAATGGAATCAGTAATAAATACCAGTAAAGGTCTAATGCAGCAAGGTTTTGGAACATACACAACTATGCATGATTTCAAAGTACTGGTTCATTCACAAGAAATACTCAGAGATTAGTTTAAAGAGGCATCAAACACTTATAGATAGATCATTTTGCATGCATTGGACCAGTAAAAGTAAAATCAGATCTTTGTAGGACTGGGACTTGTTTCATTAACCGATGCCCAATGAGAACCTCAAACAGAAGTCAGTATAAAAATTCTCTTAAGAGTTTTATTCCTGTAACATGGACCAGTATAGAAGTTTTCCTCAGAAATCACAGAACTGTGTTATAACTGCTCAAGTATCTTCAGTCAGCCAACCTGGTTTGGGAACCCCATAAGAAGATATACATTATGAGATATTGTGTTCTTCCACTTCCAGATGGCAATATTGAAAGCAGCTTTTCCTAAGAATTTCATTCCTTGGTTCCTGCTTGTGGTAAAATTCAGAAGTAGAACATCACATTTTAGTACAAAGGGTTTAGAATTAAGTTTGCTTTCAGTATTTGGAAAACTTTAAGGTTTTTCATGTTCTTTGACATTTCCTTGGGAGAGGTCAAAATGAGAGAAAGAAAAAAAAGGTAGATTACGAGCAAGAGATTCACAGAACTATACAGCTATTTAAAGCCTTAATCTGCAGGGCTATGAATACTTCAGCAGGATTATTTCAGCTGTGTTCTCTTGATTTTGCCTCAGTGAAGAAAATGTATAAATAGATAGGACACCACGAGACAGATTGTGTGTTCTCTGTTCATGTGTTTGGCTTAAGGCACGGGTCAAAAGGTGTGTCCTTAGTTTCTTTCAAGTATTAATATACGCAATCAGTACTTGCCCTGAAATGATGAGTAGTCATTAAAACCTAACTAGAGAGTTATTATTTGACATTCTTACTTCAAAAAGTAGGTTTTGCACAAAGATAACACGGAATCCTCGTGTGGAGTTTTTTCATCATCAAGAAAGAGCATTAAAATTGCTTCTGTGAAAGATATTGTTAGGGGATAAGTCAGTTAAAAACAGCTTGGGTTTTGTTTCTTTGTTTGTTTTTAAATAATGGTAGATTTGGTTAAGACCAAAGTGTTAGTTATGGGAGTTCTTCTTCCTTGGGTACATATATATGTAAGGGTTTGTGGGCATACAAGTTTTTTCTACGATATTCTTAGAAATGTTTCTTATGTGACCTCATATAACATTTTACTGGTATGCTATTACAGCCATTCAGAATCTCCTGGCAAACACTTACTTAAGAGCAGAAGGTTTCTGTGTTTTAGTCGAAGAGAATATGACAACATTTCCCTTCCTATAGCTGGAAGAATTTCTTCCCTTTTCCCAAGAGAAGAAACACACTCTTCAGAACAGTCTTCCACTTGGCATATCTACAAACGCTGAAAGCTATCGTGTGATATGCCACACAGAGCAAGTCAGTTTATTAAAAAGCTCATGGGGTGGAAGTGACTTGCTTTAGATGTGCTCTCCAAGAATATATCTACACAGGCAGTTTATTCGGATTCTGAGTGTTAGCAGCCAAGAAATCTTGCTTTCATGTATATTTTCAAATCTTCTTGAATCAAAATACAACATGTTTAGGCAGTATAAAAGATGACCTGGGTGAGAGCTCGCATCATGAAACTGAACTTGCTTCTTAAGATATGTGAATGCAAAGGGAGAGGGCCAAGGCTTCAGCCTTTGGCGGGGCCCCGGGGGACTGCCCCTCTTGGCTGCTGTTGTCTGCGTGAGCACTCCCAGCACGGCTCAGCACAAAGTCAAAATAGCAGACTTGGAAATGGCCCACCTGCTTGCCAGTGTAACAGACAGGAAGTGCTCATCAAGCCATTTTGCAGCTGAAAGACAGAGTTTAGCAGATGTTCCAGCCACCACTTCAGTTATTAGATACTGGCTTCTAGTCGAGACCCAATAGCTAGGCATTAATGCTTAATTGATGATGCTAGTGTTAAAGTTAACCAAAGCTTTGTTATCCCTGCTTAAGGTGGGTGTCTGAGGGGATATTCCTATTTGAGAACTCATCTGCTCTGCTCCAGGGGAACCACAGATGAAGGATGATGGATGAGGAATACTTATGCAGACACTGATTTCACCTTTGTCATTGCAAGCACCAGTCTCAGGTGCAGGGGAGCAGACACCAGCAACCAAAGCTCCTCAGCATACTAACCATAGTACTTGTTTAAGGTTCATAGGCGATGTTAGTTTCTGCTGAGGTAACCAGTCAGTTACTGTCTAATAAAAGCCTGCCCTGACCCTCAGATTGCCTCCATGTCACAGGATTTCAATACTGAACATCCAGCCACATATGTGAGTTGTCACAGTGTGCAGAGTTCTCAGAAAGCCTCTGTGGTAGTGACAAGTCATGCAGGGGATTGTGATATGTGATAATACAGGAAAGAGAGACAGGTGTTTCTGTGAATGCTGAAAATGCATAACTGGCCTGAAAATTCCAGATACTGCTAATAATATGCCTTACCATTGTGGGGTTTCCTCTAGAGATTCCACAGCAAACTATCTGAAACTTTGTAGGGATCATTTTCAGGAGGAGGGAGAGGTGGAAGCTCTCAAATATACAAACCAATCCACTCAAACCTCTCTTCCAGTCTGAACTACTATTCAGTTCAGCTATATTCACATCCACTTTCTGATGATGATTAGAAACATTCAGATATTTGCTCACTCTGATGTATGGAAAGTAACATTAATTCTATATTCAGCAATGAACAAAAATAGTTATTATTTCCCATTTAATTACTTTAATAATCTAATAAAGATATAGGAACTAGACCATGTGACTTAGGTGCACGGTTGCATACTATGTATAAAGTATCTTTCCTAAAGATTTTTTACTTTCAGAAGGTTAACCACCTTCTAGTATCTCATTGTCTTCTAATGGGGAAGACAGGGAAAAGGGGGTAGTACTTAACTTTCCAGATTTATTGCCTAATTTTCTGAGTGTTTTGAAATGCTCATATTCATCTCAATTCTCCAAGATAATGCAATGTCAACAGATTTATTTTCTTTCATGAAAATCTACGCTTGAATATGACCTCTGAAGAAGTACATCTTTCTTGGAAAAAAATTCATAATTAGCTGGGTATATTTTATATTTTTCCAGTTTTCATGTATTGACTATTACAACCTCAGGCCACAGGCTACCAATAAAAATTAGTCTAGTGGTCTGATCCCATGTGAAAGAATATTTCATCTAAAACTGGAGAAAAAAAGAGGGGGAAGACAAACTAAATAAATTGATTTTTTTTGCAAAAAATATCCCTACACCTGGAAAAAAGTGATAAAATTATTTGATGAAATTATTTCTCAAAAATGTGACTGAAACCATTATTGAATGAGTGTCTTTCAGAATCATAACTTGTATTTTCACCTTTATCCAAAATAAGTGCTACAAACTTTCAAGTGCATTATTATGCTGAACTCTCTTTAATAATGGTGTGGGTTAGTCTGTGACACATTTTTGCTTTTGTAAATTGCTTGCTGTTTAGGGTTTTTTCGTTTGATTAATTTTAGTAACTCTTTTGATAAGTGCCATGAATTAGTAGGTACCGCAATCCCAGAAGTCAGAGGTTTCTGATTTTTACCCTATTTCTGTCACTGAGTTGTTTTGAGATTGAAGTCCTCAGTGTTTCAAAGCCTTCCATTTCACTCTTCTAAAATAGGACTGAATTATTTTAAATCTATAGTGATGAAATAATGAATGCTTACACAGAGATTTGAGAATATAAAGTGTTCTATAAATACCAAGCATTATTATTACCAGTCTATAATGGAAGAATGCAGTCCTGGAAGGAAACCAACAATGAATTCAAAGCTGAGGGATTAAAACTAATGATTTAAGTGAAAAGAGCAAATTTAGCCTGAGACATGTGTGTTGTATAAACACATTTTTACAGACCTCAGACCAATTTAAAATGTTTCCATGTCACACAAATCCCAACAAAACTATAACAGTTTTATGCTTTAAAAACAAGCAACAAAAAGGTCTCAAATCATTTTCAGGTCACAAATACACTATAATACAAATCTAGTCCCTGGGAAATGATATGGGGTTCTAAACAAAGCTTCTATTTCATTCTGTTGGGTGGAAAAAATTCAGAACATAAGCCTCCAGCTCTAAGGAAAGAAAAGAGACGATGTTTGTATATGGATGTCTAGTTAGAGCTTTGCACAGATGTCTTCGGTATTTACCAAGATAGGGCTTGCTGCACTGTAATCTCCCAGTTAACATTGCCTAATAGAGCATACACTTACAGGTGCATGCACAGTGTAATAACAGCTCCCTCCCCACCATATTCTTTGTCACAGAATGTGTGTATCCTGGTACGGTAGGGTAGTCCATACTTCACCTGCAGTATCTTGTGATGCTTAACAACACTGTGGTTAAGCATTCAGAAGATCAAAGTCTGATTTGCTGTCTGACTTTAAGCATATCTTTCTCTTTCTTTGTGTCTCTTTTTTCATTAGATTCTTCTTCTGGAGCAGGTAGTATCATTATTTTATGTACTTGTGCTTTTCCATACAGAGGGGCCCCAATTTCAGTCTACTGTGACCTCCTTAAGAGTTGTAAGGCCAGAAAAATACTATTTTGTTCCAATTTTTTTTTTGTTGAGGTTAGCTTCAGGCACAGAGAAAGAGCTAAAGAGCTTAACTCCAATAGGATTGCTGACATTTAAGCAAAAAAATCTAGAGCTCTGATCCCATTTCTCCACTCATCTGCCAGGAAGCATAAATTCATGAAGCACGATCTGAAAGCCTTATAAACCTGGAATTCTGTTTCTGTAGATGTCCAAAACTGTTCTAGCCTGAGGAACTCTGAATAGTGCCCCGTATATATTATTTTCAGGACCTAGTGTTGGGAGAAGGGGTTGCTTCCATTGTTATTAGAATCCTGTGCAAATTAAGTTTTTCTAATGATGCTTGTAATTTTTAATTCCCTGCTAAAATTCCCTGCTCAGTAAAAAACAGGCAGAAATCTTGGATTTACAGCCATGCACTGAGCAAATGAAGTATCCTGACTCTAGGAGTTTAGTATGGATTAATATACCTGTACCTTTTCTTCACTTGCTCATCACTTACTTGGACATTCTTTGGGAAGTGGACATTTGAACATGAGTTTTCTATAAGCTTAACGTTTTTCAGGATAGATCTGAACCCAGTCCATCACTTTCTGGGCTGAGAGGGAAAGCCTTTTCATATGAAAGAATTATTGTAGGAACCTACAGCTATTGAGGAAGGTTAGGATTTATATCTCACAGTTCTTAAACCCTTCGAGAAAAGCAGGCTTTCATACACATTTGAGTATTTCCTGCTGGCTAACTAGGTATTGTTTCCATGATGTCCTCATTTGTCTGGATTTTATCAGGATGTACCTGTACACAGAATAAGTGAGCAATAGGATTTTAAGATTCCACTTCTGACTCCAGAACATAAGCACAATGAGGCAGGGTCTTGACAGTTCCAGGGGCTGAATGTGCATCTCCAAAATCCTGTTGCAGTCTTACACACCAGACGTCTTCCCTCTCATAGACACTTTTGCAGTATAAACAGTAATAACATGAGAGAAAAATAGATTTTTAACAACTTATTATGTGTTACTAATCCGCATTGTAAGCACTGTAGATAAGGGTTTTATTTTGAGAAACAATGCATGATTTTTAATCTTACAGAGTACTGTTATACTATAGAAAGCAGAAATAGTAATCTAAATGAGAACTGGCTGGGAATTTCCAGTGAGCACTGCAATGTTTTCACTTCACATTGAATAACTAAGTGTCTTCTGAAACAGAGGCTTGAACCACAATTCTCCATAATTCCTGGCACTATAATAAGTAGGATATATCGGCAATTTTGCACCCTTCTTTTCTTACTCTCTTGGGCTCAATTAATTAATATTTATACAAAATGGAACAACTCTAGCAGAGGGGATTGAAAAAAAAGTCTCATAATAACAAATGCATTTCAAGGTAATGTATTCAACTTGTTTGTGTGGAAACGAGGATCAAATCCTTGAACACCAGGCATAAGGGAGCTAGAATTTGTGCTAAACTAAGTGGTATAATCACTATTAGCAATTTTTCAGCATGGCTCTCTCAGTTAAGACTTTTTTTCCCCATGAAACCTAGGCCAAATTAATGGTACAGTAAATCCAGATTTTAACCTTCCTAGTGCCAGATTAAAGTGAACCTGCATAAAGTGTCATCTGACCTCCTATAACCATCGTCCCTCGATCCTGTCTGTTTCGAAAGCAATGCAGTTGTCTGTCTACACCCAGGCACATCACATTTTTTTGGGTAAGTGATGTAGCAAAGCACAGAGTCAGTATTTAGTGGTCACTGATATACAAGCTATCATGATATTTTGAAATCTCAGAAATGCCCATGGGATTGTAAAAAGACTAGCCATCCAGCCTCCAAAATGCACTGAAATGTTGAGACACTCAAGAAAACAGAAGATTGCCCTTACACTACTGGTTACCCTTAGGGTATCAGCAGGATAACTGACAATTCATACATGACTCTTCCAACAATATAGTCCTTTCTACCCTGTGCTAAAGCACTGATGGTATAGGATTCTTTATGATAGACATTGGTTTAAAAGTGGTTTGTTACTTACATTGTACCAACAGCATTGGTGAGCATGTTGCCATCAATAACATATTTTTCTGAAGGTTGTCTCGAGGTTTCACATATGTCTTATTCTAACCAGTTTTGTCAGTGAGTGCTGGACACAAAATGAAATGTCTATGTTCTTGAAAATATTATCTCAGCAATATGTACGTCTTGGCAAAGACAACTTGGGCATCATCAATGGACATATAATGGACAGCAGAGGTGTTTCTACATTATTATGGTACGGGGTGCCTTTGAATGTATAATAAAACAAAAAAAAAAACAGAGAGAGAAAAGTTAAGGAGGTCTATAATGCCTGGAAGTCGTTTATTTAATCTCTCAATTGACCTCCCAAAATGTATCTTAAATATCCTTAAATGTATTTTAAAACTCACAAAATGCAGATATTATTGCTGCTACAGACTCAAACAGGCCAAAATCCAGTACACCAGTTTATCTAAGTCATGCAAAATTAAATTCTTAGTTAATAAGAGGGGGGCCTTCAAGACTCATCCTGAATTGTCACCTTTGTCAGAAAAGCTCCAAACCTGAAGAAAGACTTTTGTGCACAGGCCCACTCTGTGTTTCTTCCAAGAGGTGAGGAGGCTTAAAAGAACTGTTGAATCAAGTTCATGGTCATGATAAGGAAAAAAAAATATTAAAGGTCAAAAAGAATGAAATAAGTTCCTTATTAAGAAACCCAAGGACTAGTTATTGCTGCTGTTGAATCTAGCGTTCCTGACAGTGGCAGCTATGCTACCACCTAAAGAAACAGAATTGTTCTTTTTGTGCAGCTAGATAATTTGAAAGAAAAAAAATGAGTACCTCCACTAATCTTCTACCTCAGAAATACTTCTGAAATTTTATATATGATGCCAGTAATCTCCTCAACCAGCAGGAATTCAAAGGCAGAATATCTGTAACCTTTACTTTTGAATCTTTTAATCATTCTTTTACCTTCAGCTATTTATCAGATCTACACATTTCCTGATATAGACTAACACTCCTGGAGATTTGCAGGACCACTCTGAGAAAAGTACATTTTGTGACTGTTAGAGAGGTCTATCTGCCTTGGTTTATTTCACAAGCCTAACCCATAGCAAGTGTTCTTGCTGGCTTAATAAATCTAACAATAAGCAAAGAGGCACCTCCAAGTTTTAGACAGACTGAATTATATTGTGCCCTCTCTATAAAAAGCCCCCAAAATCTGCAACAATAAAGAAGTGTTGAGGCCAGAAAGCTGGCCACACTTCTCTCAAACAGGTTGAGTATCAAGCCTTGCGTCAGACCGAGGATTGTTTCCTGACTGTCCTCCTGATGTAATAGTTAAAAAACCCCAAACACTTGAGACCAGATGCATCACCTTCTAGCTCAGAATGTGTAACTTTCTCTGTGCAAGGATGTTTTGACACAGACTGCAGTGTGTAGAGGTTTAGTGGCATATAATTTACTGTATGTTACTCTCCAACTCTAATCATTCATTCATGACAATACGGCTCACAGGAGCAGCCCTTCTTTTGTTTCCTAACACTCCCTGGTAGCTGTCCACAGCTATGTGTGTGAAGTGGAAAGCAGTACTTTTCTACTGTTCTCTCTCTTCCCAGAATCAGAATGGTACAACTGACTGCATCTTTGCTCTGCCTGAAACTGCCCCATCAGTGGCAATGCTCATCTGTGCCTCTCATCTTTCTGTCCCTACTCATATATTTCTTCCATCTTTGAATGTATGAATGTGGGAGGGTGTTTTCTTGCTCCATCCACCCCTGCTGTCCTACACCTACGATCCTCACGTTTTTCCTCTATCTATGTAATGACAGAAGGGAAGAAATGGAGGAGGTCACTGGGGAACAGCTGCTTTCCCCGTCCTTCCCACATGTCAGGGAAAGATGCAGTCACATTAACTCTGTGAATGCATTTTTGTTCCGAGTTTCTGGTCTCCAATTTTTCCATCTTCCACAGCACTGCATGGATTATCACCATGATCAAGGCCTCTGTAATTCTCTTGCCCTCCTTCTGCATCCAAACACATTCTGGGGTTTGGATAATCCCTGTTCTATTTTCATTTCCACTGTTTGGAAGCTCACTTCAGCTACCTGGAACACAGCATGACTGAGCTGGATAAGAAATAGGAATGGAAGTGAATAGGAAGAGACGAAGGTCAGGACTATACCCTCATACCTTGCTTTGCCACCCACCCACTCTGCCGGTGCCTTACATGCTCCTGACCTGCTCAAGCTGTCCCACCTGAACTCCTGGTCTGCTTCCCAGCGTGGTGAGACAATGCCTGGTAGTTGCAGACCACCGGCATGCAACAGGCTGAACCCAATGCTGGAAAGCAGGGCTGTGCTCAGGAGCACTGGCCTGAACCTTCAGAGCTCCTGGTGGCAGGCAGAGCCCCATGGGCCCATCTTCTCTGTGCAAGGCAGCACAGGGCCACCCAGAGATGATTTTGACAGCTGCGGGGTCTGGTGCCAAGGGCATATGAGTGCCTCAGCCTTGGGGTTGGAGGAGGGATGCTGGATGCCCTGGTGACGTGGGTGGTGTAGGGTAGCTGCTGTGGTGGGGAAGGCTGGAAGCTGGTGACTCCTGAGGAGGCTGGTTATACTGGAACAAAAATTGCCCAGAAATGACCTTGGAGCTGTTCAAGATTTGGCTGGACAAGGCGTTTATTTATTAGATCTGTTTTGAGCAGGGAGTTGGACTAGACAACCTCCAGAGGCCCTTTCCAACCTAAATAATCCTGTGTTTCTATGCAGAAAGATATATTAATTTTCTAAAACATTCCACACTGATGGTGAAAGGTATCTTGGGAACTTTCTGTATGAAAGGGGTAATATAAATTTAATGGATTATTATTATTATTGTTATTATTATTATTATTACCAGTATTAATCTTGTATGAGAGGAAATGTCTGGTAAATACATAGATAGAAGAATACCGAGTCCATTTGCCATGCAGAAACCTCATGCAAATGCAAACCTCTGTGCAGAAGCATAAAGAAAAAATATTATTGCAAAAATAATCTGACAGTAACATGCTGCTGCCAAACTTCCATCTCTCTCCATGAATTAATCTTTCATTTCATCTCTGGATTTACCATAGCTGTTGTGTTGGGAATACACTTAAAATTGAATTGAGATCCTTTTACTCTCATTCCTCATGCTACAACATAATAAACAATTTTATTGCCCAAGTTTCCTCCGTGTGTATATTATTAGGAATCACGGAATTTGTCTTATAGCTGACTGCAGGAAATCAATAAGAAGAAACATCTTTTAAAAGTACAGGGGCCTGGAGGTTTTTTACACAACCAACCAATGAATATATTAAGTGCTGTCACAACAAATAAATAAATAAAATCCATTAATGTCTACCAGTCTCTGGTGCCTTAGAAATGAAAATTACTGCATTTCACTTTTATGTTCTCTCCAAATATTGTCCTAGAATAATGTGACTCTTAGTGCATTAGAAAAGCTTTGATTAGCTACTGATACTGACTGATAGGAAGAACCATTTGAATCAAACAGAAATAGGAGCTTGGAAATACTCTGGAAAACAGCATGGTTTTAATGTCAAGAAAAAACTTCCTCTAGCCCAGTTTTTTTAAAACATCTGAAGCATTGTTCTAGGTTTTTACCCATTAATTATGTAGTATTTTGAAAAGCAGGTCTTTCCACACTTCAGGTTCCTCTAGAGGGTGTTAAAAACTTTACTTCATGAGTGGGACACTGGCAGTTGGACTTCTTGATTTTCTTCAACATTGTTTATTAGTATCTTCATTTTTCCCATTTTATATCAGACTGCCGAGAATTTGCAGTATCTTCCCTTATCCTACTTATCATGCTTATTCAATGTATAATGGTTCTTTCAATTTACTAGCCAAAATGACTACTCCTTTCCTCCTTTCCCCTCCCTTCTGCTCCTCAGAATTCTTTCTGGCATATTTGTAGTTTGGAAATGAAATTCTGGCTTTGTTTTTGTATTGTGTTACACATTTAGTACTCAATGAAATCATAATTTTAAAGAAACATGAAAATCAGAACCTTTTCTTTAGAAAAATGTCAGGATGAGTATTGCCTGGAAGTCAGGTTCTTAGAAATTATGAGAAAGAAGTATTTGTGCATCTCCTAAAAAATTGTCTGTGTAGTAAGTAAAAAGTAAGTAGGAGAGAGAAGAGGGACACTACTTGATTTGGTCTCTGTGGCTTGTGAATTAAATCTGACTGGCTGAGATTTCCAGGAAAATTTAATCATGGAAGGGAGTTGTGATGCAGATTCAGTAAGTGAAATTATGTCTAGGATGAAATTAAGCATAGAACTTTTATAAAGAATAATGAAGAGCTTTTTATGAAGAATAATGCCAGAAGCTGTAAAAAGTCACTGTCCCTGTACCATATTTGCTTCCTTGACAGATCTGTTTGCAAACGCATGCATATCCACAGCATAGATAATAACATGTCATAGACAGCTAAAGGACCTATTGATTTCACACACATATTGCCTTTCTTACCAAATTTCTCCTTGAGGAAAAAAAATACATGGCAGTTCCCCACATTGAAATAAAACTTCTCCTAGCTGAAACCATTTTCAAAGGGAAACCAAAGCTAACATCTACAAAGGCTTTAATGTAAAATAAATATTAGTCTGAAATGCACCTTATTTAGATAGGTTGGAAACTGGGGAGAGAAAAAGTAAAAGAAAGAATTAGAGCATAAGTGAACAGCAAGCCACAACAGAAAGGCTGTTTAAATATATGGTACAGAACCTTTTCTTCCTCTGTCTCTTCTGTAACATGAATGTTTTGTCTTCTGTACCTTGGGAACATTCTACTCTTTCCCTGCTGTTAATTACGGCATTAATACACTTAAAATGTTTAGAGGGAAGGATGGGGAAACTGCTTGAAATAATTTCCAAGCAGGTCTGTCAATTCAGATGCTCCTTCCTCTTTCCAAGCTCCACCTCTCCTGTTCACTCTTTCTTATTCTTCCCAATTTGTGTCTTTGCTGAGAATGCAGAAGGAAGGGAAGCTGTGGATTTATAGCACACTAATTCTCAAGCAAGTGGAGATCAATATTCAGGACACAAGGGCTGCCCTACCCTGATAACCGTAGACCTCCCATCTATCATTGGACATCTCAGGGAAACTCACAAATAACAGATCACTTGGTTATCCCCTCCTGGATTCTTCCCCATTCCTTGTTTAAGCTCAGCTGAGTGCACTATGTGACTCTTCCTTTGCTGTTCTATTTCTTAGGTCGTAATGAGAAATGAGGAGAAACAAAGGGCAAAAGAAACTGTTTCTTTCTTCAGTGAATCTGGTAACATTTCTGTGTGCTTCAGGTAGTCTCAATGGTTAGTCTGTTACTTCTCTGTACCTCCTTGCAGAAGGCCAATATTTTCAGTCATGACTGGGGTAGAACTTGCTAGTATGCCTTAATAATCCAGGGAGTGGATTAATGTGTCCAAACTGTCTTTTGGTCCCAATGACAAATTCACAGTGTGGTCCAATAGCCATTACTGGAACTCAAGGCTGTAGCTGAACACCTGAGGGCAACACTGGGAGACAGAAACAAGGCCTCCTGCTCCAGGTGGAGTGGGGGTGCAAAAGAACTTCCAAAGGTGGGAATGGGCTCCACAATGAATGCTAAAAAAAGTGTTTGAAAAGAACAAGTTCATCAAGCAGCTAAATTAAAGAGAGCCAGAAGCCAAGTGTGATAACAAGGCAGGCAGAGGCAGTAGCATTGCCAGTTGAGGCCCAGACACACAATACACCAGCAGGCAAGGTAAGAACACCCATCTGGTGACGGAAGCCAGTGTTACAAACAGTATGGTGAAGGCCCAACAAGTCCATAGTGAAGAGGCAGGTTGGAAATCAAGCCAGGTTAGGGTTTCTGCCAGCACCTTTCTGGCTCCACTTCACTTGAAGCTCTAGATTTGTCTTGCTCCTAGCTCAAACCTAACTCTAAACCTAACTGGAGTGATTTCCTAGAGAAGCAAGTTGTCAGTGGAGAGTTTTGTGCTACCTACCCACCTAGCAGCCCCTTTGAAGCCCCACCCCACCTGGAATTCTAGGGTTTGCCTCTCTCCTAACCCTAAACCATATCCCAAAATTAGCTGTGGACTCAGAATTAAGGCACAAGACAAGCCATGACCCAGAAGAAGTTGTTAGGGAGAATTCTTGATGCAGTCTTATCCTTCTTTTGGCAGCTGCCTTGCAATCCCACCGCATCTACAGCTTTTGGCTTTGTGTCTCTACTAATTCTAATGCTAACCCCAAGATTTCAGAAAAGCTGAGGCTTAGTCCAAAACCCCCTTCCGTAATCTAGAGGAAGAAGTTGTCAGTGAGCGTTCTTCGTGCAGCTTGCACTTCTTCTGGCATCCCTTTTTCAGTCTCACTGTACGTGGAGCTCTAGGCTTTGTTTGTCTCTTGTCCCCTAGGCCTAATCCTAAAGCTAACCCTAACCCTAAGCCTCAGGGTAGGCTGAAATTTAGCCTGCGCTCTCTTTCCATATGCTTGAGGAAGCAGCTGTCAGGAAAGAATTCTTGGGGCAGCCCACTCTTTCTTTTTTTGGTCCTTTGCAGCCTCACCTCCACTTGGAGCTGTAGACTTTGTCTCTCTGCTCATTGCTCCCTAAACAGGTTTTATGACTTTCAGCAACTCATCTCACTGATCCTTTCTAACTACTCTCTTGATTTTATTCAGCAGTTGCCCAACACATTCCTTTGTTCTGTATCTCAGATGGGTATCAAGTGTATCAGAGTGTAACAGTTACCTAAGAGCCCACATCTGTTCTGCAGTCCTACTCAATGCAGTTGCCCATCTGTTCTGTATCTATTGTATCATGCATTCTCCTGATGGACACCATTTATCAATGATGTATTTATTTCATGCATTATATTTGTCCTTTTATCAAGTATGTATGCAAATTGTGGCCATGAACATCACTCTCTTTGGTTAAGGGAAGTGGCTTTTAGAGCAACTTTTGATGTTTTCTTTTGCCCATACAGTTCCACAGATGTCTTAGGTAATCACATGTTATTCTGCTGCGAGACTGCAACTACCTTACTTATTATTTTATTGTCTGGACACTCAATATTACTTTAGTTACATAGCTACAATAGTCACACTTCATATTTTCCTGATCTTAGCACCACATCAGCCACATCTTGTTCTTAAGCATTGTTCTTCCAGGAACATTAGTCCTGGATCAAGTAAGATCTGAAATATTGTCTGTAATGACATGTTAATATAAAGAGAAAGTAAGACTTAAGTCAGAAATATCAGCATTCCTGACTGTATTTTATTCATGTAAAGTCAATCAGACTGTGACCACTCCATTTCTAACAAAGAAAATGCCAGATTGCTGAAAGTGTCTCAGGCACAGGCCTGGCACAGGCAGTGTCTGACTGTGCTTGCCAACCCCATGACTCTTTGACGCAGCCCATTTCCTGCATTAATGTTATGGGCTAATTTTCTGTGACTATTTTAAAACCATAATTCTATGCTCAAAAGACAAAATCGTCAACAGATTACTGTGAGGGTGGGTGTAAAGGGGAAGGGTGTTACCAAAACAGTGAATGTCACTTGCAGTGTCAATGGACTTCATATACTTGCACGAGCACATCTTGATTACAGAGATCATTATTAGATCCAAGGCAAGTTAAGCCCTGGATCTTAAGCATGGATTTACTTGTGCAGATATGGCCCTATAGGGTGTTGCAGTCTAGATTCTTAAAGCCTTATTGCTTAGATTCAAGTACTTATGTGAGAAACTGACCTTCAATTTTACCACAGAAGTTTTTTTCCTTAATTTTTATGATTAAAACCTTAAATCCTTGAACTTTAAAGGTGATGATAACAGAAGATACATTAAATAGATCTTCTTGTTTAATTTTATTTCATTCTGTAGAAGCTAATAATTAGTAAATTATTCTAGTAGCTTTTTCTGATTTGCAAATTCAGAGGTAGCCATATTTCAAGAATCCATCAACATAAAAGACTTTTCACAAACATATTCTTTCACTTCTTTGGGCTAAAGGCCTCTTAATAAAATCCTTATATGCTTTTACCATAATTACTGAAGTTCAGAGACAGTTCTTCTCATTTAGTCCTCTGGCCCCAGGATCTATGTTGGTAGTAGGGGTTTCCTTATTACTTTCAGGTGCCATTATAGGGTGAATTCAGTGCCCTCCTCACTCTGGCTTTGGTCCTGAGACACTAAATGATGAAGCTTTTATCTCTGAAAATCAAAACTATTATACTTCATTTTGGTAGTTTCTGTAACTATCTCCTGGCAAGCCTCTGTATAGTCTGTGCCCTGTCTATTTAAGGAAAATGAACTAGTATTGGCCTAGACTGCTTTTTTAAATCCTCATCTGGAACATGCCCTCTGTTCACATTTTGAGGTCTCCCCTATACTATTACACAGGAAACAAAATGAGCTTTTAAAAAATATTTATTATTATTTTTCTTCATAAGCCACATAGCACATAGTTAGATGATAAAAAAGATCACTAGTTACAGTTAGAACCAGTCACTCTGGAGGCTTTTCACCCATCAGAAAGTTTCCTTCTCTCACAAATGAGGTTGAATTGATGCAGCTCAGTTTATTAAGTTTCTGAAAATTATAACATTTAACATTTTCTTTCTTCAATACATTTAATCAACTTTAAGAAAGTTCAGAAGTTCTCAGACTTTTGTATTTGGTGCTTGTCTTAGTGAGTAAAAAGAAGTGCTGATTATATAAGAGATGCAAGGTCATGTCCTGGATTTTCTACATATTTCTACCTAATTATTCTCCTTAAAAATTGAAAAACAAATGAAATTTCTTAAGAGGAGCATTAATTGTTAACCTTCATACCCATAACTAGAAAAATGGAAACATTTATTCAGAAGGAAGAAGAGATTCTGCTGAGAAATTTGGATAATACCATAATCTTTCTGCCAGAAGGTTAGATGATATCCACCAGATTTAAACAAGGAGAATAGCAGAAGGAAATATTTGGCGAGTTTGACAAGACATGTAATAACCATGCAGACAAATAGTAGGAAGCACAAAATAACCCACAGTTAAAAGTGCACTCCATGTCCAGTTGATGATAATGAATGGGGCAAGCTGGGGGGATCCTTTGTGCCGGTTTTCTTCACAGTAGGTGGTATGGGGCTACGGTTTGGATTTGTGCTGAAAAGAGTGTTGATAACACAGGGATGTTTTAGTTACTGCTGAGCAGGGCTTACACTGAGCCAAGGCCTTTTCTGCTTCTCAGACCACTCCACTAGTGAGGAGGCTGGGGGTGCACAAGAAGTTGGGAGGGGACACAGCTGGGACAGCTGACCCCAACTGACCAAAGGAATATCCCACACCATATGACATCATGCTCAGCATATAAAGCTGTGGGAAGAAGAAGGAAGGGGGGGACGTTTGGAGTGATGGTGTTTGTCTTCCCAAGTAAATGTTATGCATGATGAAGCCCTGCTTTCCTGGAGATGGCTGAACACCTACCTGCCTGCCGATGGGAAGTAGTGAATGAATTCCTTGTTTTGCTTTGGCATATGGTCTTTTCTTTACCTATTAAGCTGTCTTTATCTCAACATATGAGTTTTCTCACTTTTATTGTTCCAATTCTCTCCCCCATCCCATTGTGTGGGGAGTGGGTGAGCAGCTGTGTGATGCTTAGTTGCTGGCTGGGATTAAACCATGACACATCTCAACATCTTCATCAGTGACCTGTGTGATGACACAGACTACTTCTCAACAAATTTCCCTATCATACTAAAGTAGGGGGAGTGGCTGACAAAGCAAAGGTCAGAGCTTCAGACCAGAGGGATCTTGAGACATTAGGGGATTATGCCAGCAGAAAATCCTTAAAGTTTAAGAGATAAAGTGAAAAGTTTTGTGCGTGGAGCAGATATCCCCCCCATATATTGATGATACCAGTTGGGATGCAATTGACTGAGTAGTAGCCCACACCAAGCTGAATGTAACCCAACAGCATGCTTCCACCATGACCAAGGCAACCACAGCCATAGAAATGTTAGTAGACATATGACTAACAGAACAAAAGAATGTATTATCCATCTCTGCTTTAGTGGTAGTGAGGTCACATCTAGGACAACCTAGCCAGTATCAGGTTCCCTAGTTCAAGAAAAATGAACAGGGCTCAGCAGAAACCTACTAAGACAGTCAAGAACTATGGGAATATACATTACAAAGTTGATGGAGGCAAATTCTTTTTTAGAGTCAAAGTAGTGCAGCACTGGCACAGGTTCCTGAAAGAGGATGGTCAAGCCTCTGTTCTCAAAGCTTTTCTAGACCTGGCTAGACAAAGCCATGTCTGATCTGTTCTAGGTTTGGCACTTTGAGTGTACAGTTGGATGACAGGTTTACAGCATTTCTATGATTCTGTGTTTTAATGAGATAAGTTTTCTTGTGAGAAATGTACATTTTCAAATGGATAACATATAAACTACACTAAATTACTTCTAAACCAGCAAGTCAGTTCATTTGTATTTGCTTTACAATAATTAGGAGATTCTTCAGGAAGAATTTATAAAATATCAATGCACTTATTTACATTTTGCTATACTTACTAGAAATGATTAAACATTTCAAAATCCAGCCTGAAATTTAAAAAAGGTGAATTTTTTGCACACAAATGCATAGCCCATCTGTAGCACTTCCAAGGTTTACATTTAATGATGTGGAAGAAAAATGATCTGTGTAATCAGAAAAAGGAGACAGGTTGCATGCTGTAGTTTCCCTCTATTAAGACTTTGGGATGGATGTTAAAATAGTACTTAGGTAACTCTTATTGAATTTCCATGAAAGTGAAGTGTCTAAATGCTACGCATGCCTTTGAAATTCTCGCATGGGGTTCAGTTTCAGAATTCCTGGACTCATTTTCTCAACATACTTGCAAGGCAAAGAAGGTATTTTATATTTATTCTCCTTTGAAAAGGAATTGTAAAAAGATGTTAAAGAACATTGTAACCATGTTGAGCCAAGAGAAAAAGTCCTGAAGAACTATTCTTTTGACTCCTCCCATAGATTGAAAAAGACATAGAATGATACAAAAATCTTAGACTTTCCAGATTTATTTCTCCTGGTACTACTGACAAATTCACTCTTGTAAGCCTCTGGGAAAAGAAGTAAAAAAGATTGTGAATGGTTTAATGCTGCTGCTTCTTAGATTCTGGAAATAAACCCCTGGTTTTTTCTTGAGGAAAGCATATACAGTTTACATGCTTGTTCTTACCACAAGAAGCTAATTTCTTGTGCATCCATTCTCTGGATATCATGGAAATACGTCCAAAATATTTCAAAACTTCTTCCCTCCTTCCTCATTGTCTTCAAACTGTCTTTTATATTTCATCCACTTCTGTGACCCATATGTAACTATATTGAAAGTCCCTGCACCTGTGTTGGGGCAACCCCTGGTGTCAATACCAGCTGGGGAAGAAATATTTTACAATGAGGGTGGTCAAACACCAGAACAGGTTGCCCAGAGGGGTGCTACCACCTCTCCCTGTCCCTGGAAACATTCAAGGTCAGGTTGGGTGGAGCTCTGAGCAACCTGATCCAGTTGAAGATGTCCCTGCTCATTGCAGGAGGGTTGGACTAGATAACGTTTAAAAGTTCCTTCCAATTCAAACCATTTTATGTTTCTATGATTCTATATGCTAAAAACCAGAACCCTCACAAGAACATTAATACATAACACTAAGTACAGTCTTGACTGAAAATAGAGAATATTAAACCTTCATTTGTGGAAATAGAATTGTCTTACTTAAAAAAAGTAATCTGAATTCTAGTTTCCTAAACAGCAGCTTTCCTGTCATCACTTTTCTAAATACTGTTTCAGAACAGTGTCAGAAAAGTACATGCAAAACTGGAAAAGCATTAATAGATACAGTACCTGATAGTTTAAAAAATCAAATAATTTAAATATCTTAGGTTGCTAGGTGCAGATTGGACTACTGTTCCTGCCTGCATTATTCTGAATATATTTCATGCATGTTCAACAGACTTTTGATGCCTGTTCTGTGGAATGTAGCTCTCGTATTCTTTGATGCAACAACTTTACTAGTGAAAAAAGAAAACCTTATTCTGTGTGTTTTTTGAGATTGAGTTTGTGTGAATATGAAAGATGAAGAGAGAGGGGTTATGTAAATAATTAACCTTTGAAAATAACTCTTGCTCTTGGAGTGTGCATATCAATATGATATAATTACCAGATTTTATTCACTGTTGGCTGAAGATCGCCATAGGTAATTTAAACAGTGAGCTCACATTTGCATAATGTACAGGCAGTAGGTTCTTTTAAATCCTCCCTGAGAGGAGGCCAAGATGTCTGTGTATCTACTTGAGATGTGCCAGTGGTGTTTAATTTTCCTGTTTCTAGGTTTCTCTTAATACTTAATACCTTCTGACAGTCCTTTAAAAGGTATTACCAATATTTTGATCTGAATTGAATTGATTGACCTCTGTTCAAGTCAAATCTAATTAGAATTGGAAGAAAACATCAGCTGTATTCTAGCAGAATCTTAGTGGAGTTTTCCAAAACCTTAGTTTGGATTTTTGATCAGCCTGAAGCTGATTTTCTAGGCAGCTATCCAGGCTGGTTTTTGAAGTAAATGGCTTTTGAATGAGTCCAGATCAAATCTGGTTGTATATGGGGCAGAGTTCAACAAACCAAGTGAGGAAGTTTGAAAACAATCAGAAGACAGTTTCAGATACAAATAGTTCGACATTTTCTGAAAACATTTTATTTTCCCTTCCAGTTATTTGTAAACACAAAATACTGAGAAACATTTTTTTAAGAAGCACACCCAGCTGAATTAGAATTTTAAAAATCCTCTTCATATTAAGCCTTAACAGAAGAAACAGAGTTTGTCTCACAGCCTTCCTCTGCATCATCAGATCCCCGAGCCTGGGAGCCAGGCAGTAACAATATGTGAGAAATGACCCAACAGTGAAATACTTGGTTTTTATTGCTTACCAGTATGCATTGGTATAATTCATTTGATTGACACATAACATCCCTTTCTCCATAAAAGCTGCAGTTTTGCTTTATTTATTTAGGTTTCAAGCCAATATTCCAGTTTCATAATGTGTTAATGTTTGCTTGTAAACAGTAAAGTGAATGCTTGTGTGTTAACTCTGACAAGGACAAAATTAAGTGCCTGGAACTAAACCTTTATTATAGGCAGGACTCCTTTCATTTGTCCCCCATCCTGAATATCATGTAAAACATAACATCCTACTGCTTTTCAAAACGTAAAAATCGCCTCAATGTGGGGGTGAAGAGATTAAATATCACTTAAATATGATATCTGGTCTCCAGTGAAATCCTATTCATCTGCCCTATACAGATTCTTTTTGGCAGCTGATGCTCCTTGCAGCTGTCTTTTGTTTTTTATTGCCCATGGTTCTTCATTCTGTTTTCAAACATTAAAAAATTCCTTTTTGTTCACTTTAATGCCCAGCAGGGAAGATTAAATCACTTTGTCATCTAAAAAGTAGCACAGTTTTCTGTTCATTATGCCCTGTGTCAAGACGTCTTGCTTATTTTAGCACTTCAAGTCCAGTGGGGTCAAAATTTTTTACTGTCTTTGGGATATGGACTGCTTTTTTAGGCTATCCTCCTTCTTTTCTCTCTAACTTCTCAAATTAAGATGCTATTCAAGAAGGCCATTTCGGGAAGAGGCAGCATTATCTATGCTGCAGCCTGGGAAGCAAATAAGAAGAGGAGGATTTTTTTTTCTAATTAAAAGTAACTGAGGAGGTGGATTTTCAGTTCACATGAAAAAACATATAATTACTGTTAGTAAGCCCACTTCAGAACCCTGGGTATAAAATACTACGATCTACATATTTACAAATACACTTTTTTAAAGGTGAAAGGTACTTACGAATTTTTCCTAGGGTTTTTCCTTCAGAACTCAGAATAAACTTTCTCCCATTAGCTGAAAACATGCATTTAAAGAATATTCTACTTTATTATCAGGTCAATTCCAAATTTTAAAAAATGTGGAAAAGTACATCTTTGTACAGTTAAATAGATTATTTATTGAACAATAAGTTTGCAAAGAACTGCATCTAGTTCTGAATAAGCCACATGCATATGTTCTTCCTGCTAATTGCTGCAGTTTCCTCCTGTTGCTTGCTTTTGTACACTTGCTATGCAAACTGCTTTCCCTCTCCTCATTTTCTGATACAAGTCCAAAATCCATGACCTGGCCTAACTTAACCTTGAAGAAGTCATCCAGTCTTCAAACAGGTCTCAAATTATTTACTCTGCTGAAAGTCGTCTGGGGGGCAGAGTTCTGTGAAAGTTACCTTATTTGTCTTTATTATTGTTTCCGTATAATAACAGACGGTAGACTCTTCTAAATGGTGGGCAATCTGGTAAGGCTTAACCCTCTCAGGGATGCAATCAAGATTTTTCTCGCTGGTAATTATCAGTTCTACTCTTTTCCCAACAGAATTTTTTCAATTGGTATTCAACTGCCTACTGTCATGAAGAAAACAGTATGCCTAAGTAAGCAGTTGAGGGCCAACACTGTCCACTGTTTTCAGTTTATGGACTGCCTTGTACAATGGAGAAATAAGAGCTGTCATTATTAAATTGAATGTATTTTTGTCCATTATAATAGCTATTTTGGAGACTAACACTGTGTACTTATATTTATTTTAGCAATATACTGAGGGTTTCTTAACTTTGAATTTCATTTGCCATTTTATTGAATTGTCCTTTAACATTAAGAGATCCTCCCCAGCTATTTGACAGCTGTAGCTTTTACTAATCTGAATAATTTTATATAATCTACATATTAGGAAATTTTATTATTTAAGTGTTTTTCTCACTAATTTTTACAACGTTGACTTGTACAGTAGAAAGACAGTGTTATCTATCAGGCTGTGTGAAATTATCTGTTTAGTCTTGTCATTGTCTTTTATTCAGTGATGTACCTATTGGCAGACCTTCTCTCACATCCCATGATCTACAAGTTCTTTAGGAGTGCTTGGCCAAGGAAATTGTCAAAGGTTTTAGAAAATCCAGGCTGTATCATCCTAGCCTATATGCTTATGGACTCCTTTAAAATCCTGGTTCTAAATTCTTTTAAAAGGTGTTTATGTCATTAGGTTTCTTGACAACATTTTTTGGCTTATCTCAGGTATATATAATTTGCTAGACCTTTTGCTTGCCTTACTGACTTCCTGGCTTGACCTTAGACTTTCCTTTGGTCTTGTCTGGTGATGACTGGACTGTGGCTGAAACTGGTCTGGGTCCTTTCCCTTTGGTGGAGTGCTGTGAGGCCTGCCTTGCCTTGCTGTCACACTCAGCTCCTCTTCCCTTGTGGAACAGCCACCTGATGTTTCTCCTCAACACCAGTATTGTTTGTAAGCACTAATTTTGGATTTATCATATTTGTATGGAAATATCTATAAATTTAGTTGCCTAGTTGCCTCTGGGCAATTGGGGTTTTAACTGTTTAGACAGTTCTTTAACTGTGTCTTTAAATGAGTGCATTCAATTAAACTCACAGCAATTTGGCATAAAAGGCTGTAGATATGGAAGCATATTCATGAGATATTTGACTAATCTGCATTCTGCCATCTCATTTAGCAAGCCCAATTTACAATTATGCTGTAGTACTGAATTTAAAATCTTTTATGAAATTTGTTAATTTCTTACATACATGCAGCACAGCACACACAGAACTATTTCCATCACTCGCAAGTTTGGACAAGTGTATTTGTCTTTTCACTTAACTTACTCCCTAGTCTTTGTTTTCCTTTTCCTTCCATTAATTTCTAATTTTCTCTGTCTTCATTTTTCACTACATGATTTTTACACCAGAAGGCTTTCCTTTTCATTGTTTTTTGATGTCTTCAACCCAACATGCCTCTTCTGTGGAGCTTGAACTCAGAAAAATTTGAGCTTGGATAGTATTCTGGGCCTTAAAGGAGTGCCATTTGCTCTTGGGAGGTATTTTCTGATACTGCACAATTAATAAACCCATAAAGTACTTTATCTTAATATTATTTTGGATTTACTTGAACAGACTCAAAACTCCTGTTTTGGTCCTGAGACACTTGAAAAAAAATTATAGCGATACTTGGCACAAGTATATAAGTTGATGGGTAGGAGACACAAAATGATTAGACACATCTTAGAGTAAAGAAACAGCAAAACTTACAAGGCAGTTTTGCTAATAATTGATCACATACTATTTTAGCAAAATAAAATGCCATTTTGTGCTGGGACCTTTTGCTCTAAGAAGTGACCAAGCTGGCCAGGAAAAGAAGCAAATGAACTCTTGTATTCTTATGAAAGACATTCAGTTAACTTGCTACTGCATGTGATATGACTTTCTGAATGACTGCTTGCTTATAGATGGGGTCAGACATTAAATAAGGGAAGTCTATAATGTCCCAGCAATGTGACCCTACTGCTGAAAAGATAGGGAGTAGGAGAGACTATTTCCTTTCTTCAAGGCTGTGAAGACTGGTAAGTGATAAAAAATTTAATTCAGGTCTTTTTTCACCATAGCCTTAATTTTAGAGTACTACATGAAAAAAATTGCAAATATTATTTCCCTTTTCACATTTTAATTCACTGTTTTTGTGGCAGCGAGGTGAGCAATTTACTTTCCTTTCCACTGGTGACTTGTAAAGTAACTCAAGCAACAATTCCCTGGTTTAGACCTTGTCTTAAGAAAATGTCAAATGCTGTCACTCAGGAGAATTCTCTGTAAAGTTAATTTAAACTCACAGATTGTATTTCATACATTGTATGAGCTATGCGAACTTCCAGATGGGACCTATGGCAAAAGACAGTGGGCCAACCCAGGATTTAATCTTTCTGCCTGCCTTAATCTCTGTGATTGCAAGAACAGTTGGAAAGAGTTAGTATTTCTCTCAACTCCAAACTCAAAATTTCTGGAGCTGTTAAGAAGAAGAAAGAGAGGATACTGAGGAAAGAAGAAGAGTGACAACAAGTAAGAGTTTCTGCAGAGGATTTGTTTACATAATCACACTTGTTAAGGATCAAATAAAGGAACAAGAGACAAAAAAATGGAAGAAAAGCCTATAATTTCTAAAACATTAGTGGACTTGTTAATTCTGTATGTCAGACTTGCTTTTAGCTTCTCTAATGATCATTACATGATGGTTTTTTAATTTAAAAACAAAACAACAAAAAAATCCAACAAAAATTCTCAGCAAGGATGACATTCTTATCCTACTGACATGATTTTGAAGAGTGTAATACTAAGTGGTGCAAACCAAGCTTACCTAGTGATTCCAGGTCAGACGTTCACTGGCCTCAGAGTGGACAGAGCTGTTAGGAAAACACCAGGAATTTCAAAACAAGATTTTGATGTCAATGTGTTGAGTGCAGCACAAACATAAGGTGAGAGAAAAGCTGTACTCCAGAAAACTTACAGTCTTAAATGGAAAATAAATACAAAGAGATCACTTAAAAACTTCCATTAAGATTTTGTTTTTCTAGAAGTGAAGAGTACTTCCAGCTGAATGAGTACCACTGCAGAAAGCAGTGGTGTGCCTTATAATGAAAGCTTTTCACAAGCAACTGAAAACCTATAATTTATTTTTTAATTTAAAATTTCTTTGCTTAGAATTCTTCACCTGAAAAATATTTAATTTTGAAGGAAAGTTAGAATACTCCCCTAAAACTTTTTCGCCAAAACAAAACCAGACCTGAGTGATCACTGTTACAATGACATTTTCCACAAGGGAAAAAAAATAACAAAACCTGCCTCATGCTGACTAGCTTTACTCATAAAGGGGCAGTAAAGATAAAAAAGCTTTTCCAGACAACACAAAAAGTTGCTGACAGAGATGGGACTTGAACAAAGTTCCTTTAAGTCCTACTGTAGTAAAATGAACAGTGAGACACAAACTGTTCTGGGTAAACTTTCCAAGAGGTTCCTGTTACTAGAGACACAGTGTTTAAACAATTCTCTTCCTCCCAGAACAAGCTTCCTCAGTAGGGGAGGAAAAATCAGGCAGTTTTCAAGAGATACTCTCAGTCTGTATTTTAAAATACAGTATACTCTTAATGTATTTTAAAAGTACATATTTAGAGTTGCAAGGACAAGAGCTATGATGTTTGAATAAATAATAAAAACTCTCTAATATTCTGCATTTCAGTGTTTGCCATCTTTTTTGGATTCTTGTTCAGTAAGGTACAATGAACTGAAGGGATAATAGTTTAGAATACCTGCTCATGTACACATGTCTTTTTCACCTTGACCATCCCATGTATGAATGTTTTTTGAATGAAAAGCTTTGTGATAAGCCAGGTTAGCACTATGGTCACTGTTCAAAAAGTGAGCCCTTTTTTTAATCACCACACATATTTACAAATTTTGAAGTGGAAATAGTGGTTCAGAAAGAATTGAGTGACTTTCGTTTGTTTATCTAAGGCTAGAGTGTTTTTCTGTGATAATAAGTAGAGCTTCAAGAAAGAAATGAAAGAATATTTCAAGAAAGGCCAAGTTAAGCATTATTCCATGCTTAATAATGGGACAGAGGCATGGAAGCACTGAATATTGGGTATAACGCACCATATATTATATGGTGTATTATCAAAGAACTTCTAGTAACTGTGACTAAAAAGATGTGACTAGAAGATTGTGACATAATCTTCTTTCCTTTTTTTTCCTAAAAGAAATAATTGGGGAAGCTCATAAAACAACATATGTATTCACTTTGCACAAGCTTGTATGTTAGGATGTTCCTGCCTGTATGTTGCAGGTCTATTGCTAAGGGCTTAGAAAAAAAGAAGTGATTAGAGAATATGGTGAAAAAAGACCAAGAAATACAAAATAAGACATTTTGCACACACTCATGACAGTGAAATTGAGGAGGGAGAGAAAGAAGTCTTACTGAAAACCATTCAATTTGACGTTGACTGACAAATGACCCTTTGTGATTAACTTCAGCTAGGTCTATGTGTTGCTAAAGGGGACTAAAAGATTAGGTGTACCTCTTTGTGTCCTTTTTAGTTGACTGGTTTCTTTGGGCTTCCTCTCTGTTTTCAGCAGACAGATGGACAATGGAAGAAATATAGAGAATGCATTACACCTTGACTCCAGTTACTCCAGTGTGACAGTCTCAAAGGTAGACTGGAAGTGTGGTAGGATGGAAAACTTCCAACAGTGCAAGAAATGAAATGTGGGCTATCGACTTGGGCATATGGAATAGTCTTCCACTTCAGGAGCAAGGGAAGATCGCGCAGGGGAACTACATTTTTGAGTTACCTAGTCTTTTCTCCAATTTCTTCTGAGGTTGTGCAAAAGCACTAAGCATTTTCCAGAGAGTTCAGTCAAGTCAGGGGAAAATCTATACATGCAAATTCTAATATCTCTAGTCATCATTATTACTCATTTTATTTCTAATTCCATTCTATCTTTTTTAAATGTGACATGACTGGGGGTCCTGTTACTCAAGGTGTCTGATTACAGTGTTTTGTCTACCGTTTTGTGCCTCTTTTATTTCATATTCTGTTTATTTTTTCCCTGCTTCACCTTGAGTGGATGTTTCCACTAAGTTATCCACAATAACTCCTGTGTGAGTCTTTTTCTTGAAAGTTTCCCTAAGTGCAAAGCACATCCAGCATAAGCTCATACTTGCCACTGACAGACTATCTAGATGCAACAACCAATATCAAACACACAGAAAATATGAGAAGCATTTTTTTTTTCAGGAAATGCATTCTTAGTAAAGGGCTAATCAACTTCAATGTACAGGAATGCACTTACCAAAGAACTGTAGTATTATTTTCAAGTAAGGAAACAGCAAATACTCATGTTTCCTGCCTCTTCAAATTAGTTTGTTCTCACCCAATTTTTCTGCATGCCATCTTATGTGATGCTTTGTAAATTGACATTCAAGCAGAATAAAGGGGAAAGACTGAGAATGCCCTTAACATAGGTTTTATGAAATCTCATCAGTTAAGAGGGAACAGACAATACAGTAACACTTCTTAATAACCTGAGGCTGTCCAACATCCATTAGCTGAGTTTGAATGGATTTAGCTCTCCCTTCCTTTTTTCACATCCTGAGACCTCAACACCTTATTTCAGCTGAATATGAATGAGGAAAATACGAGTGAAAATGCTTTGATATAGCAGTGAGGTTCCTAGTTTAAAGGACCTTACACTAGTAAAAATCTGAGGCCATAGTATTTGACAGTAAACTATCACTATATACATGAGGTATTCTGCCTCCACCAGTGGCTGTTACTTGGTATTTCAGAGGAAGGTGAAATACTTCCCTGTATGAATAATACTCTCCTCCAGTTTGGAAAATGTTCCATTCTAAGCATTTCTTCCTATTGCTCCAGCTAGAACTGGTCCCAGACCATGAGCTTTTAACATGTATGTTGAGCTCTGATCTGAGTCACATTCAGTAAACTTCGCTGAAATTGAGGTTCATTATCTTTTTTTTTTCATAAAGGCATTGCAAACTTTGCTAAATTTGTTAAATCACCTCCTGCATTTTCAAAGACAGCCTTTTTACCCATTTTGAAGGACTTCTTCAGTACTAAACTGAAAAGGCTTATGTTATGTCAAGTGAAACATGCTTTTTGCTGGTTTCATAATTATCCTCTTTTAAACCTAAAATGATCTCTTGTTCTATTGGAGGAACAGGGTTAAAAGAGGATGACAGGACAGGTTTACCAATGCCCTTCACAAGGATTTCATATGCCTTCACAACAGCTCTCTAAACTATTATTTCTAATAGGATTATTCCTGGTCTCAATGGCAGCAAAGCAGGGATTTATCTAATTAGATAAAAGGACATTCAAGACTTTATGAAAGCTGTTTTTCTTTCATAACAACTAATGCTGGCATATTACACAGAAGAGAGAGGAAGGGTAGACTAGTAGATGAACATGCTAGACTACTGTCCAGGTGACCTCAGTTTTATTCCTGCCTTATTACTGACTGGTTTAAGTGCTCTTCAATGTGTCACATTGCCTTTCATCATCTCTTTCGCAACCTGCAGTGTAAGAATACATCTTATTTTTGCATTTGCTTTTAAATGCATGAATCAAAAGTGACTTCTGAGAACATTATTATATGTCTAATTGTGATGATGCAATCATTTTCTAAAATAATTATTTTATTATTCAGGAATTATGGGGAATTTAACTGTCATCACTGAATGGATTTGTTCAGGTTTGAAATTACTGCATAATCATTTCATTTAGAATTTTGGACATGTGCTGAGGAATCCCATCAGTTTTTTGTTTGTTAGATGAAATAAGAAATTTTAATTTTCACAATAGTTTTTGTTGTACTTGGAATGTTAACTTAAAATGCTAAAGGAAATATATTTTAAAAGGTCAGTAAAAAGAGTTTTGCAGCTGTGAAATCTGTATATTGTCTTAGCTTCAAGTGCTGAGAGTATGTGGTATTTATGGCCTAGTTTTAAAGGTTTCAAGCTGAATTTGGCAGGGTCTGTAGGAACTCAACAGCTCTGAAGACCATGTTAGTTTTGAAAAGTTAACACCTGGCTGCCTTGGGAACAAAAACTGTGTGCTTAAAATGCTGCCTTCCCTTGTATATATGTCCAAATCATAACCTTAATGCAATATTACTGCACCAGTCTTCTTGGTGCACTTTATAGTTTGATATGGAAAGCTTGCTTCTAGGCTGAGAATGCCATGCTGTGACTCTTTACCTACAGAGTTTTTGCTCTTTCTCCTAGAATTGACTGATGTGGGTATGAAAGGAATAAAGATGACAGGTACTAATTAATAGGGCAGGTTTATTAGAAACTTGTTCACAGTGTTTTGGTTAGAGGTTCACAGATCATAATGAATACCTTCAGACATCACTGTCTTTTGACCTGGGCTAGATTTTAAGCAGTTATTTAGGTGTTAAACAGAACACTATGTCCTCAGCTGTAGATTAATCTAGTCACAGGAGATGGTCATTCATGGTTTTGGAGCAAGCCACCCTACCTTTCAAAATGTTACTGAACTATGTGTGATCTCTGTTTACTCATAGGACTGCAGTGTTAATGTGACAGGGATGCAGTGAAATAAAAATAACATAGAAAACACCTAGAACTTCTAAAAATCCAAAAATGTGGAGTTCTAAAAATCTTTTACAAACCAAAGATCGTTTTGAAATGTAAATACTTAGCATTTGGCTTAAGGAGATTCAGGCACAACTTTTTATTAACCATAATGTGTCCGACTTTGTATTTATAAATCTATAAACCTGAAAGTTTCATAACAATACTTCTTAACTACAGGGAGATCCAGAAGGACAGGTCGGTTTAGCAATGACAGCTTTCTACAAGCTTATCAGGAGAGAGGCGGAGGCAACAAAATAGATGAGCTTGGGCATTGCTCTAGCCAACTGAAAGATGATCAAAACCTGCAGTGATCTGATAACTGTTTGCAGGTTCTTCAGAATGAAATTGGAGACCCAAGTAAAATTCTAATGAGATGAATGACCTAATTCCACCAGAGGAAAACAAACAAACAAAAAGAAATGGAACCCAGTAACAACAAAAAATATCTCTAGGAAGGTGCTGTCTGGCAACTTTGTTTAAATTCAAAGTTTATTGCTCTCAGATGATGCAATTCAGTGTAATGCCATCTACTTTGGAGGAGATATGCCATTTTATCCACTGTAAGGATGTGCCATACCGATTTCTCTGAAGCTGTGTTATCTTTTGTGAACATAATAATGGAAAAGATGAAGTCTTACATGTTATCATGATGGATGTCATTAGTTTCACACAGCAGCTGCTGAACATCTGATGCATTAGTTCTGCTAACTGTGGGACAGGAGGAGTTGCTATAGGTTCTTTAAACCTTATAATAAATTTGCTGTCTCAGAGTGAGTTAGCTGTCAGATTTATTTAGTCCTAACAGCAAAGGTACATTGACTTTAAAAAGAACTTAGGGATTTTGTCTATAGTAAACGTAGGAGATGTGGTAGTTCTCTTGAACTGACAAGAAACAGTTTTCTTCTTTATGATCTTTCCAAAATAACAAATCCAGCCCTTTCACTCTTCTGCTGATGATACATGTTTTCTGTAGAGACAATGATGTTTTTATAGCTCTCCTACATGAAGTTTCTAAAGCAACTATCTATCTGCCTCTTTTTTTTTTTTTAATTGACAAAAAGACCAAATAGAAAGACCTTGTAATTTATTTATCTTTGAGGTAAAATTAAATAGATTTCATTTATGTATGTCTAGCATAAATACCTACTTTACCTAGATTTATTGGGATGTAAGAAAGGCAATAAAAGCCATGAACTGTGTTAAACAAAAGATATTTTGATCTAAACTACTATATTTACTTTTCTTCCCTTATTTTGTTTAACGTTTTCAGCTTGCTTTAGGTCTGTTAAAATATGAGCCAGTGGGTTCTGGAGATGGAATCCTTAATTTAATCATTGGTAGTGTAGTGCAAACTCATATTGAAGCACAGCTTTCAACTCACTACCTGATCCTGACATAGCATTCATAGCGTTAGTCTTACAGATAATGAGATCTTTAAGTTTATTTTATGACTTTAAGAACAGGGCTCAGAGGGTTCTGATCGGCGGGGCAGAGTCTAGTTGGAGGCCAGTAGCTAGTGGAGTTCCCCAGGGCTCAGTACTCAGCCCGGTCTGTTTCAATTTATTCATCAATGACCTGGACGAGGGGACAGAGTGTACCCTCAGCAAGTTTGCTGATGACACAAAACTGGGAGGAGTGGTTGACACAGCAGAAGGCTGTGCTGCCATTCAGCGGGACCTGGACAGGCTGGAGAGTTGAGCAGAGAGGAACGTGATGAAGTTCAACAAGGGCAAGTGTTGAGTGCTGCACCTGGGGAGGTTGAACCCCAAGTACTAGTACAGACTGGGGGCTGACCTGCAGACCAACCACAGTAACAAATTATCAGATTCAGCTTAACGCCAGCATGAGCTGAGCTTTTATTCCC